>OMLC01066544.1:0-17622 GCA_900302585.1 Regalecus glesne | reverse complement strand
TTTAAAGATTAGTTTTCTGTCATAGCTGGTCATATCGTGTGCCCGTATTGACAGAATATGTTTCAGCATTAGTAATTATTATACATCCTGTACTTGAAGCATGAAAATGAAAAAATGACATTGCTTATTGGAAGTTGGGTCGCAGACTCATGCTGGACCCCATCTCACACTCAATGGGCGAAAGGTTGAGAAACACCTGGGACAGGTTCCCATTTCATCGCAGGGCTTGAGCAGTTATGGGTTGAGTGTCTTGCCCAGGGACACTTTGAATGCTTTTCTGCCGGGGCCAGGGATCAAACCACGAATTTTGCAATGTACAATTCATATAATTTTCACAGGAGAACTAGATGTTTTGGTCTATTGCTTACCAAAGTCTTCCAGTGTAAAAAAAAAAAATTGCCTTTTTGGGGTACACACCCACACATATGATACTTTCACCAAGTTACAATGGGACTATTGATTACCAATGATTCAATGAATAGTCTTCCTTATAAAATAAAAACATAAGACAAGTAATCTGCATGAATAATAAAGGATGTCCGATGATCTTGATGTTATAGCCATCACCGATGAAGACCTTAAATTAAATACGGGCATCAACCCAAAATGCCATCGTGACAGGCTGCTCAGATGACACTTATGCGTCATGTAGGCAGGGTGAAGGTTTTGATTTTTTTTTAACCTGCTACACCACTGTGTTGTGTGTGGTTGCATGCCAAACGAGCTTTCTAAAGATCTTACAGAGATAACCAGCAGGCTACTTTAACAAATGGATAAGAGTTAAATGCTTTAATTGGTCCAGAATTAATTAACTAGATCATTTTAATCTACAGGATCAAGGATACCAATTGAATTGTTGATTTAGGATTTTAATGTACAATGAAAGCAAAGCCCCTCAAGGTTACATCATCTCTGGTACAGTGAGGTATTTATTTCAATAATGTTTTCATGCAAGTTCAATAATCCAGAAAATCACACTAAGTTGATGAGGATGTATACATCCTTGATAGTGAAGAAGACTGGTTTGAAAGGGGAGTTGAAGAGGTCATCTATGTGAATAGGGAAAGACCCTCCCTGAAGGGGGGGGGTCATCATCTAACAATGCTGTGATTGCATCCATTTCCCCAATCCTCTGTGATTAGTTTACATTACCATTGAAACTCCAATGGTCAACTTGCAAGGAAACCATCAGTAGTTTCAGTCATTATGCAGCTGTACTATTTGAGTAGAGATACGTGCATTCAGCTTAGACTGAAGATGTTACATGTACGAGTGATCAAATGATCCATTCAATAAATGCCATATACAGATGAACTGATTCAATTTTTTATGAATATTTTAATCCCGTTTAAACAGATTGTGGTCATTTGTAGGGAGGGGCTCATAGCCACAAAACATATATACAAGGCATATAGAAATAGAGATCAGTAGTAGCATGATAGCTGTGCGGACGCCCATGGGTTTTGTAGCCAGTGCCTGCGGTTCTGTCGATTACAGCCGTTATGGCTAAGTAGTTAGAATGTGCACCTTCAAGTCTGGCATTGCGGGTTTGTATGCTGCCGCAGGGCTCGATAAACGTGAAGCATTCACTTTTAAGTGCCTTGCGTGGTCGCTTGACTAGAAAAGCATTTTACAAGAACTATACAAGTCCTTTTACAGGAGACTTATGTTCTCAGCAATTAGGTAGGATAAATATGTATGTATATTTACAGCGACGATCGGTCAAAACAAGTTGGAAAATATCAGCATGTTGGATATCAGCAAAAATCCAATATCATGCATCCCATTAATAATAAATATTGAGCATTGAATAACGTAAGATTTTTCTTACATTTCACAAAGATGTTGAATCAGTTCATCTGGACACATTTATTAAAAAATATATTTCATTGCTAATACAGGCAACATCTTCAGTCTAATCTGACTGCAGATATCCCCACCCATTGTAAACAACACTTGTTTAATAACTGAAATCAGTGATGGTTTCATATGCGAATCGGCAGTTGATTAGATTTAAAATTATATTAGTTTGTTTATTAGCCAAATGACCAAGGCCGGTGGAATTTGCTTTGGGTAAAGCATGTTGTACCCCTCAGCACATCACTCAAGAAAGAGTGGCCACTGGTTTGTAGTGAGATGTAGACTGTAGAGTCCTGGTCTGACACGTTAGCTCTCCCTTATTCTGCCATACTCTCAGCCAAAGTCTGTTTGGCCAGTGGCCACGCTTTAAAGAATGCACATTTCAGTGGTAGGGAGAAATCCTGGTTTGTACAGGGAATCAGAGAGGCCATCTATGTGAAGATGCAATGATTTTCATTGATCCAAGACAGAAGCCTAAGATCCAAGACACCTGTCACCATCTTACAAGCTTTGATTGCAACCATTCCCCAATCCTCTGTAAATAGTACACATTGCCATTGTAACTCAAGTCAGTGGCTGTTTTGTAAATGAAACCATCATTGGTTTTAGTCCTAGTGAAACTGCATCGTTTGTAAGACCGGGGATACCTGCAGTCAGTTTAGACTATAGAACTCACCTGTGAGTGATGAAATCTTTCCATCAATAAAACAGCGTCTAAATGAATCGATTCCATTTTTTGCAATTTCCTTATCTGGATTATTGAACATGCTTAAAGATATTTTTCTTGCAGTTTATCCTCCGTTGGCTATAGAACCCTAGGATAGATGGTGTCATATGATTGTATTTTGTACCGATTGTTAAGCCTTTGGGGAGTGCCTTTTATTTGGGGCTATACAACTAAACATGAAAAACGTGACTTCAGCAAATGTTTTTCCAAAATTACTGTATGCATTGACCATAAACCCTTTCGCAACAGCATACTAAGATTTTTGCCAGACTTTTCTCTACATTCAGGCGTTGCTTTTATCTTTATCAGTTTAGCAGAAGGACAGCTTGTTTATTACCTGGCTTTGGCACACAGTGCTTTGACTTCATTTTCCTTGATGAGTTCACAGCGTCTGAGCTGCTCTATCTGTCGGTCCAGGTCACTGATGTCCCCCATTGTCACACACATAGGGAGAGCTGGTCACACGACGATACGCTATCACACACACTATCTCCTCTTCACTCCCAGTGATACAGATGTGCCACACAACTAACAGGGTCCTCGTCCACAGGCGAGTAAAGTGACAGCAGACTCTCCTTGTAGAAGGGGAGGCGACCACACTTCTTACACTATCTGGCGTATGCGCTGACAAAGATCGAATGAGCAATCTGTAAAGAAAAAGAAAATGGTGAAATAATAACGATGTCGACTTGGGTCCAAATATCGTATCAGGATGTTCAGGTACCCTAAGCCTGCCAGTTTTACAAATCTATAATGACAGGTCAACTTTGTGTTGCAAATTATCCAACGGTTAATAATGCCACATTTATCAACTTGCAGAAAAGCTTACTAGATAAAATGCTCACTTATATACAAATAAATTAAGTAATATTTATACGAATTGTATTTATACAACGCCAGTAAGGCCCATGGGCGTAACTAGCTAGCTAAGTAGCGGGCATAACAACGTCTGATAAGCGGCTTCGTTATCGAAATGGCTCTAAGTTCTGTATTGCAGACTATTTAAATTGTCAAAGTTTTAGGGGAAGCATACCTCTCTAGCCCTGACGAGATGGTTAGTGGTTGAGCCGATATATTGCTCCAAGTCATGGGGAAAAACTGGTGCCGAATCACCGGCTAACAGGCTAACATTTGGTAACTTTTATGTAGCTGCGCACGGACAATTCAGCAAGTGAGCAGGCTAACTAGCTAACTAAAGCTACCAAGCCAGATACAATTCATCACAACAGTCCAACCATGAGCAAGAGATATATCGTTAGATACCAAGAATCGTATGAAAGTAAACTCTGTGATACATACAGTAGAATGTTTCATGCCGTGGATTAAAATTTCTCCGCTCCCGGCCTTTCCTTGTCTTCTTCACCGGCTCACATCAGCAGAACGCCATTGACTTTATCATGGCTTCCGGTGTAGGAAACGACTCTGCGCAGTTTCGGTAAAGCGGAAGAGGACGTCCTTCTACGTTAGTAGTCCTTAGCTATTGAGATGTAAAAACTATCATCCCCCCGGTAACATTTCCCAAAATAAAACATCCCGATTGAACATTTTGAACGAAACACATTTAAATTATTCAAAGCCGTTTATTATGCAAGAAAAACGTTAAAAAAACAGATCATGCATTTAGTGAGACACAACAAAAGGGTCCATCACACGATCAGTCAACACAGCCACCAGCTGATCATGGATCAGATCAAGACAAGCCTATGAACGAGCCCTATGAACTAGATCAGCTTTTTCTAGTTCCATATGGCAATAACACATGTAACTCTCCCTGAGTCATTAGTAAAAACAATCTTTTGGAAAAAGAACCTGAAGAAGAAACATTTGGATTACATGTCAGAAAAAAACACCCCAGAAAAGTTCATATATTAGAGAATGTAACGAGACTACAACAAACATTTGTAGCAGCTTATATGTCAGTGGTCAAAGCATCGGCTGGAATCTGCAGTCAACAGCCCCTGGTTCAAGGAAATGTTAATATTTGTCGAGTTAATACAGTAAAAAAAAGTTTTATCCTTTCTAATAGTCGGGCTTCTTTCCTCTCTGGTGGTGATTTAAACCCAAAAGCCCCCATGAGGAATTTCGCAACAAAAATGAAGGTTATTGTGCAAGTGCTGCTCTGGTCAGTTTTCTATGGCTGGTTGCACTTTGGAACTAAATTTCAATGGGTTTTAATCAGAGGTTCCCCCACCATCTGATTAGCCTTTTGTTGTCTTGTTTATTGAGCTGTTTATCCTTTAATTTTATTTTCTCTAGGTCTTTGTTATCTTATTCATCAAATACTCTTGTCTTTTAATCCCTGTATCGTTTGTAGTTCTCATTTAAGCACTTGTTAAACTTTATGTAAAGTGTTTTGAATTGTCTGTGTATTAAATGTGACTTCATGAAAGTGTATCCGACATCAATATTCCTCTTTTTTGAGAGTATTTCACTATACGTTACAAAATAAAATGTTAGTTGATCATATTAAAATGACAACATATCCGAATAAAAACTACAAGTTAGCAAACAATCCAGACCTGCGCTCTGAAAGCCAAATTAAATGACTAAGATTAGATCCACATGATAAATTATGATGGGATTGTTAAACAGGTACCTTTTATACTATGACAAACACAAACTTCTCCTAATTCCCCAGTGTACAGTCTAAAGAAGATACTGATGTCACTATACATCGGAAAACTGAGAACCTGTGAGTCTGCATAGACTTAACATTGACAGATGGAAGCGGCCGTGGCATTTAAACAATAAAAGTTGCTTGAGATTGCCAACACTATAAGTAGGAACAACTCAGTAGTCCCTTGTCATTTGAAGTGATATGTACCAATTATCCATACTCCAAATATATGCCTATGTAATAGATGCCAACTAGCATGGGCTAGCTGGCGGCACCATGTGGTAAAATCCTCACACCCCAAGCCTTAAGAACGCTTCTAACCACTGAGTTAGAAGTCTGGTTAGTGCGTTCTTAAGGCTAGCGGTGAGAGGATTTTACCACATTGTGCCACCAGCTAGCCCATGCTAGTTGTCATCCATTATACCTACAGTGTATACAACACAACACAAAATGTAAAAAAAATCTAAATTGCCTAGAGGAGTGACTGATTCCATGTGTGGGTGCTGTGAGTAGCAACCTGTCTTAAGATGTGTCCCTGGCTTTCACCCAAAGCCTGTCGGGATAGAGAACAGCTTCAAATAACCCAGAATAGATTCGGACAGTTATAGATGGATGCTGCAAGTGCTCATTCTTTCTTCGCCCCCTAGCAGTATCCCCGCATAGCACGAGGAGCTAGAATAAAAGATTTGAGTACCAAATCAAAAATATAGCTTAAAGATATTGATATTGGCTGTAAACCAACATGGTACAGTTTGACATTTCCATGACATGCCCCATAATTTTATCTTCATTACTACGAGATTAAAAAGGCCGAAGATGCTTGAATTTCCCCCATTCTTTCTCTTCATGAATGCCTTGTTTATGTCAAAGGGAGCAGAAGTATTTGTGGACAGGGAAAGCAACGAGGCCAGACAGGGCAATGCCCAGGCTATCTCCCACGCTGGCAGCAGCCATGGCAAACTCCCTCTGTCGATCTCCAGTCTGGGTGAATAGGAAAGATAGCAAAAGAATAGTCAGATGGAACACATACAGTCTGTCTAAGGACAACTCATTCGATGACTCATCAGTTAACTGAGAGCAAATTTAGAACACAGATTTAGAAAGCACTTTGAACGTGTTAATTTGCACATTACATACTAAAGCACTCTAAACAGAATTCATACAATGTATACATTGATAAATACTCAAGTATTTTATGATTTCAATAAGCTAAGTGCCATGAAGTAGATAGACAGATGGACAGACGGATAGATAGATTTTTTTTTTTGTTTTATTAGCCAGAAGACCAATGCCGATGGAATTTGTTTTCTGCATTGAACACATCCTATTGTAAAAGAGTGAACACAGCCGCAGCACCCGAAGATCAGTTAGGGGGTTCAGTGTCTTGCTCAAGGACACCTTGATATGCTTTCTGCAGGAGCTGGAGATTGCACCACTAATCTGCAATTACTAGATGACTACACTAACTCCTGAGCTACCCCAACCCCCGAAGAAAAATAAAACCAGCATAGACTAAAACTGTGCAATAATCAACAGTTGCCGATGCACAGTGACATATTTTAATCGTCTGGCAATTGAAAGATTGCAGGTTTGATTCCAGCACCTGCAGAGAACCATGTCAAAGTCTCCTTGAGCAAGACACTCTTCCTCTAACTTCTCTGGCCTGTGATGGACTGGCGACCTGTGCAGGGTGTTTCCCTGACTTGTCGTCCTATGAGGACTGAGATAGGCTCCAGTGCCCCTGCAACCTGATTTCAGATCAGTTGTTCACAATGGATGGATGGGCCGTATTATTCTCAATGTATTATTTATTTAGTTAGGTGTATATCTACAACCCCCTTGGATGTAGTTGTAAAATAAAGATGCAAAACATACCTTGAAAAATATACAGACTGATGCTTTAGTGTACAAAATGCAACATTATTGTAGTAGAGTCTCTACTACTGAACCAAACTGAAAAGAACAGATGGGCTGACCTCCTTGCTGATATAGTAGAAGGTGTTGACATAGGCAGCTCCACCCAGCAGACCTTCATACAGAACAATAGCAAACACCAGTCCGGCACTAGACAGGAACTGGTAGTACACTGCTAATAGCAGCAGTACTGCATTTACACACTGAAAAAGAGAGAGAAAGATATTGATAAGGTGCCCAGAAGGAAGACATGCCAATGGAGTGACGAGGAGTGTGATGGAGAAGGATGGGGTGGAGATAAGCTAGTGATGAGATGAAGAACATGGATATTATTGTACAAGTAGGCACAACAGGAGACTGAATGAGGAACAAAAAGTAAACATCAAACCAAAAGAGAGGGCATAGATGAAAATAGATAATTTATCAAAGTTCATCATTTCATCATCTCAAAGATTTCCCAAAAGGAAAAGCTGAATACCGGCACGCAAAGACAGATGGTGCACCATAGCCAATGAACTCTTCTTTCCTTCAGGTAATGGACTGTGAAGGACAACGCAGTCTAAGCTGAATGTGCTGAAGAGTGATGGTGCGGTGCAAAAGCCACTGATATAAAACCCTCTAGATCGTTACTACAGTTTACTTGCATACGATCTGTATTCAAGTAGAAACCCTGATATAGATGGAGAAGCTCTACATTATAGAATTGGTTTGTTAGAACTGTTGATGAGCTTTTTTTCGGAAAGGGGGGGTTGCCATTCAGCCAAGGTCGATGGGATTTGTTCTCTAAATTTAACCCATCCTATTCCAACCGATTATATCTTTTTTTATCTGAAACCCATCCTATTGTATAGGAGATGTGAGCACGCCCACTGTGCGGCACGTGGGGAGCAGTTAGAGGTTCAGCGTCTTGCTCAAGGACCCTTCGACACACTTTCTGCAGGAGCCGGGGATCGAACCACCAATGGATCCCCAAATATCCAATTACTAGAAGGCCACCCTCCGAACTGAGCTATACTGTCTATTATATGATTTACCCGAGGTATCTGTACTATTTTGTTTTAGGTTTTCACCTGTAGCAGAGAGAGAGCCCACAGTCTCCTGATCTTCACACAGCACAGGGAGGAACGAGACACCAACACACCAACCTGGTATAGAGTCTGGTACCTGAATGAGCATGCGCGCGCACACACACACACAAACATACACACACACACACACACAAACACACAAACACACACACAGCTTAGGGTTCGCACCATAAAGTAATCCTATGTACAAATTCCTGAGGAATAACATGAAAACAAGAGGTACTGACCAGCGATACTGCTCTGCATGAGAAAGATAAAATTCTGGGAAATACAGAAGTTCCAGCTGAAAAGAAAGGACTATTTTAGGATCAAAAATGATCATAGGTCCACAGTAAACCAGGAATCTACTTTGAAACTATTTATTCTAGTAGGTAATGTCCAGTTTGTTTTACGATCAAACTGCACAAGCCCACATCGGCCTCTTGATGCTGTAAAGAAATCTAAATCTGTAGCAGTGAGATGCAAAAAGATGAAGATACTGTCAGGGAGCAACAAAGGACAACTCACCAGACCCTGGTTTATAAAGTACTCTGCAAAGTAGATCAACCCCAGTGGAATGACAAATTTCAACAAACTCTGATAGGAGGAAACAAGAGGAATAAAGGTATCAAATGAGTAATTCAAATCAATCCAATCTAATTAATGATGTGAGTATAGCTCAGAGTATCAACCTGAATGACATGAAGTTTCTCTGTACAGGTGAGGGGTCCTGAGGTTCTGTCTTCTGTGACATTCATGGCCAAGAGAAAAATATCTCCTGATTAGTTCAATTATACAGAGAAAAATGTTGAAATTCAATTCAATTTCATGTTAATCTTTGAAAAAAATTAAAATAAAATAAAATAAAGTGCAATCCATCACAAAAGATTGTTCTCCATCATCTGCAATATTGTGCCGTGGTGGCTCAGCAGGTAGAGCACACGTCAGGCTGCAATCGCTAGGTGGATGTGAGGCATTCATTGTAAAGCGGATTGAGTGGTCATTACACTAGAAAAGCACCATTTAAGAAAGAGTCCATTTACCATTAATGTGAGAAATAAAACCTTTCACTTGGCAGATCTAGAGTCAGTAGTGTCAAGATGCAAGTCAATGGTGTTAGAGGAACACAATGGAATCATACTGCTGAGCTCCTGACCTGTCTTACAAACAAACCAATTTGAAACGGAACAGCTTTTGTTACAATGTTATCATGTAATGGTAATAATACATGAACAACCTTTTATCTCTAGAGTACTATTCAAACTGTCTTGCAAACTACATGACTGATCATAAAGCCCAAACCAAAGCCAATAGAAACCATTTCTCCGTTTCTTTTTATGTAAGTTCCCTTTTATACTCATCCCCTCTCTGGTTGTAGGTTTGAAATTTGGCTTTTCAATGTTTTATCCTTTCATCCACCGGGAGGTCCTGATTTAACATCTACCCACTCCTTTGCTAAACCTGAACTCCTGAATTGGTATTTTCATTGACTGAATTGACTGATCTGATTTACAATGCTGTCGTACGGAAATGTGGACATTCTCTATGACTTGAGATTTCTTTCTGAGGAGGTCAGCCGGCATTTATCTGAAACAGACTAGCAAGCAAGCTTTTTCCTTTCTCTCTATCCTGACCAGACTTCTGTTTCTAACAGTCATATAGCAGCTAGATGCTGCCAACAGTGGTTGTTGTGTTCCCTGAGTTTGGGACTTTCTTCTTTTTTCACCATGACTTATTCAAAGAGTCAAAGTTAAAACAAACAGGTGATTGCTTGGCCACTTGGTGAGTACAACAGTTAGTCAGTTTTCAATTCAGTACAGAAGAGCATGGTTATGGAGCAAATGACACAAAAACAACAATCAGCCTCATACTTCTCACATCTATTCTGTAGTTTGATCCTCAACCCTAGGGATGGATCTCAAATAAGCCCTTCAGGCTTCCTTCCTCCCCTGCATTTTTATTATGATTTTTCAAAGTGTACATTTCTTTTGATTATACAAATAAACTATACTAGCATAAACACAGCACCGTACAGATTGGGTTGGGTGATACGGACAAAATCAAACATCAAAATATTTTCGACCAAATACCTTGATATTACTATTGTGACAACATTGTGGGGTGTTTTCACAAAACCTTCACAAAATGGAATTTATTATAAATGAATCATCAATAATGCCTATGTAATAACTAAGGGGTAAAGGCCAGTAATAGAACAGTCAGATAAGCTCAGAAAACTCCATCATTTTACTGTAGTGTAGCCTTTAAAACCAGGAACATATAACATCTATGCCATATCACATTATGAAATCCAAATGTCCAGATAATATTTAGTCTCATATCACGATATTGATACACTATCAACATATTGTCCAACCCTAATAAACAGGCTAGGCTCAGGCCTGAACCGGAGGTTTTAATTTGAGTCACCTCAGGACCACACTGCATGTCTTTCGCTTCCCTAAAACCTGTGTTTCCAGTCTGACTCTGCTGTCCGCTCAGATGTAAAGATTAAAATGCCAACTGTATAATCTCAAACAAATTCTAAAATCCTCATCAGACCAAAAGACATTGTCCCAAACACAAGATATGCATAGACCTTTTATCCAATGCATAATTAGCACAACAGTAGATGGATATTTTTGATGAATGGTGGCTTTATTGCTCCTATCATTCCCCTAATCCCAGGTGCTAAAAGTACTACAGATATTATTGTGTATTATTAGAGGAATCAAAATCACAGTCATATTCATAAAGAAGCGACACCAACCTGGGGTCCATTTCTCCAGTTGTTCCTCCTCTACATCAGAGCCGTCCATGAGCCTCTGTCTCTCCTTTGAGCTATCACTCCTTATTATAGAACCAGCCTCTCCGCATTGCCACTGACAGAAATCCGGTGGAAAAACCAGAAGGGAAAAATAGCTGGGAGCAGTATAAAGCAGGAGGAGTGAGGGGAAAGACAGTAAGTAGGGAGGATATGACAAGAAAAAGGACTTTAGATTGATTCTAGATTTTCACAACCCAAGTTGTTAGCTTATTTTAGGTTCATGTTTCTTAGTTGATGTTGGGTCGGAGTCTTAGGATGGCACTAGGATTGTTATCTAGCTTCTAGTGTTGCTCCAGTATCCTTTGTACCTTGACCCTATGCACTGGTTGTACGTCGCTCTGGATAAGAGCGTCTGCTAAATGCATGTAATGTAAGTCTTAGTCTTATTATAATAGCTGTCTTTGCATAGTTAATGGACTCACTTCTATATAGTGCTTTTCTACTTTAGTGACAGCTCAAAGCACTTTACATTGTGTGCCTCTCCTATACTGAGCACGAGACCACTGCTGGACACAGCTTTGCAATGGCGCCCTCTAAGGCTACAGAACGAACGTGACATGAGTTTCATGGAGACGTCACATTGAATTCGATTATGTAAACCACTTTCTTGAAAGTGAAAAGAAAAGTACAACTCAAAAGTTATTGCCAGAGTTATCCAACATTAATAAAGATTGCCTTTCCTCGTTCATCTTGCTGGAATGAATAGTACTCGTCAACTGCACAGCCAGCGCAATGAAAATGTAAATAATGAAAAAAACCATGTAGAGAATCATATTGGGGTGCTTTTTTGTTGCTTAAAGAATCAGAATCGGATCACTGGCCATGTAGGTTTTCACATAAATGGAATTTGGTTTCATGGCTCCCATTGATACGTACTTCACAACGAATGACAACACAACAATCTTCAGATATAAGGATTCCCTTATCAGTCCCACAAGGGGACATTTGGATGACTCTGCATTTTAACCCAACCTATTGTATAGGAGCAATGAGCTGCCAACATGTGGTGCTCGGGGAGCAGTTAGAGGTTCAGTGTCTTGCTCAAGGACACCTCGACACGCTTTCTGCAGGACCGGGGATCGAACCTGCAACCTTCCGATTGCCAGACGACCGCTCTACCCACTGAGCTATGCTGCCCCAGTGTCCTGGGATAGGCTCCAGTATGGCCCCACAACCCGATTGAGAACCCTTCCCTTAGCAATACACAACGATTGAGTTTATCCAAACGAATATAAGAGATATTAAAGCACGATGATTCAGAGAATATATCAGAGATATTAAAATATATCAGAGAACTTCAAAGGAGAGGTTTGAGGCTTGTCTTGACTTGCCCTGTGAGACACGGGCGTAAAGCTGTGCTGAGTGGTGGTCTCTTGTCTAAAATCTCCAAACTAATCCAGCGAATTACACGATATCAAAACTCACATGAATGATAGGAAAAATGTAAGATTCATGTGGCAAAAACTTGTCCACAGCTATCATGCAACGGCACACTGAGCACAGACTTCTGGATCAGCAGCATTCCAAGTCTTTGATAGTAAAGAAAGCATAAACTCAAAACAGCTCCGAGTCTATAATATAGGACGTTTGATCTTTGGTCACTTAAACAGAAAAAAAGCAGAACTAGGCAGAGTTGTATTCAAACGGAAGACAAAATGAAGGAAGCGAAAGGAAGAAGGCAAAGATTAACCTTGGGTCACTCTCAACGCCATTTCACATGAAGAATTTTTTTATGACATTGTCTATCCTGTCTTCCCCCCTACCTAATTAACATGGCGACAGGGACCACCAGCATGATGAGTAGAGTAATCTGAGGCGACAAGCCTGTTTGGGTCAGAACCGAGTAGAGGAGGGCACCAGCCACGCCTGCACCCCCGGTGCCCGAACCCCAGCCACCCAGAACGTCCCTTGGTGAGAGAGACGGAGAGAGAGGATAAGGAAGAAATAAAGGGAGATTTAAACTGAAATGAGTCCTTGCTGATTCCAAAGGGGAAAAAATCCATTCATAGGTTAATGTTAGACAGAGAGAGATCTGGAGATAAAAGGTTTAAATATGGTTGAATAGTGGACGAGTCTTTCTTTTTTTTCCTCTATCTTCATGACATTTTTGAAACACAACTTGAAAAATAGACCCATAAACTCTTACCTGCTAAAGAAGACTGTAAGAGAGAGGAAGGAGAGTTCTCCCATCCCAGAGCTCATACTAGCAAAGATCACACCTGCAAAGACAGCAGTAGAAAAGCCCCTAATGTATACGGTAGCAAATACTTGATGAAAAATAGAAGATATACACATTGATCATCGTATACATACAATGCATTTTTTCATCACTCAAACGGGAGACATCTTCAGTCTGAGCTGACTGTAGCATCCCCACCCTTATAAACAATACAGTGCCAAACAGCTAAACCTGGTTTCATATGCAAGTTTGGTCATTGACTGCAAATTCAGTGGTCATGAGTACTATTCACAGAGGATTGGGGAATATTTGTAATCCAATCCTCTCTGAATAATACTCACTATCACTGAATGTCCCCCGGGGACCAACTCCTGTGCCCCTGACCAAGGCTTGGTCATGGGCACAGGAGTTGGTCCACAGCCAGGAGTATTAACCCTAACATGCAGGTCTTTTGGACGGTTTGGGGAAACCGGAGCACCCAGAGGAAACCCACAGACATGGGGAGAACATGCAAACTCCACACAGAAAGGACCTGGGACAGCCTGGGGTTTGAACCCAGGACCTTAGTGCTGTTGGGTAACAGCGCCAACCGCTGCGCCACTGTGCCACACACAAAAACAGTTAAATATATCAATACATTAGTTTGTTCTGCTTGTATTACATGCAGAAAGAACACTCGTGCACATAAAAGATTACAGATTCAAAATTATTCATCACATTTGTCTAATTGGAGCATTTCTGCATGATCTTAAAAAGATCGGTCTGCTTGTTGTCAACCTTCTAGTAATCAGAAATGCGGATATGCTCACATTAATAAAAAAAATAAACTGATAACTCCATTATCAAGGCATCCTTTGAAACTGCAAAGCCATATATGATTTGACGTAAGTAACCACAACTGCTCTCTTAGACTTCATATGACGGGAATTGAATCTGTTAAATATATCTTATCTACTGGAAGAAACCTCGTTTTTCATTTTGATCCAAGCAATGGCATAAAAAATGAAAGGCATAAAAACTGCAGAATCAGACTACCACATGGCTCAGGAAACACAGAAAACACCTAGTATCCTCAAGAGATGGAAGCTCCGCATTTCATTACCCAAAATGCTCATCCACATGGTTGAGGAGAAGGACACGAGGAGAAAACTTGCTATTGCTGCACCAACGCAGAACAACACTCTGAACCTGAGAATTACAAATTGAACCATTTGATCACATGAACATGGAATTCAGAATCAGAAGTAGGACTAAATATCCCATATTGACGTGACAATGCAATCCAAATGACGGTGCCTGGCTCAAGTATCATGATCACTTTTTTCCAATGACTTCCTAGGCTGTATGGAATACGGTTTAAAAAGAGCTGAACATTCAATGCTCATTACCCAATGCAGCTCTATTCATATTCAGAGAGATGTTGACTTTCTAGCACAATATGGAGATGACTCCCATTCTTCTTACCCATAAGGCAGTGTGTGAATAAAAAAGGGAGCAGACAACTTGATGGCGAGAGTGGGAAGAATATCAGCCAATAGCACAGCCTGAGAAAAGTGTAAAAGACAAATGTAGAGGATAGAACAAGGAAGGAACGCAAATTCTACCATGAAACATTGCCAACAACAGAATAAGGAATAACATTGACATACAAGTTTTCTGGAAGACACTGAGGTGAGGCCAATGAAAGAAAGTGTGATGACAAAATATAGACAAAGTATAGTATATTTGATCTAGTCTTATGTTTTTTTGAGTGCTAACTCTCAATGTGTAATGAATTGGCAGTAAAACTTGTGACCTCTGCATTGAGACCGAAATAGCAAACCAACCAGACAATAGTAAAAACTTTAAATAACTTGTACTTTCACAAGGTAGAAAGGTACATTGGCAAGATTTGTGTCACATATAGTATAAATGGTAAATAGACTTGCTGTTATATAGCATTTTTCTAGTCCAACAGCCACTCAAAGAACTTTACAATGAATGCCTCACGTTTACCGAGCCCCGCAATAGAATACGAACTCGCTGCATCTGACTCCTAGGCGCGTGCTCTACCGCTGAGCCACTGCTTATAGTTGGGGAAATACTGGAAAAAGCATAGGCATCAAGGGATTGCTTCAAGGGCAAAGCTTGATTTCTGATTGATTTCTATATGGGCCTTAATCTCCCATGCTTGGTAAATGTGGGGCACACACTGGAAAGTGCATTCAGTGGCTGCTGGAGTATGGTTAGAAGTATACCTGTAAATTTTCTTTCTCAAGTTGAAAGACAATTTTTAAAAAGTCAGTGGGTGCTTGTGTGTTTTGCAGAATCTTCATTTACCGCAGTGGAGACAGGGTTGCAGTCATAGCGGCTACTGTTACTGCTGTTTCTCACTGAGAAGTCCACGGTTACTGATGCTGGAGTCTGAATTGCAGAAAAAAAAAACCAGAATCAGCTTATTGGCCATGTATGTTTGCACACACTTGGACTTTGGTTCAGTGTCTCTAATGAGTACTTTACATAAAATAACAAGACAACAACACAACAAAAAGCTACTCATACAATGTGTACATATATTTGCTTACTTACTGCTTCCGTAGTATTGTCTGATATTTGTTTTTTCAGGATGTCATGGGCTGCACTCAGCATAACTACATATGCAAAATTGTTGCACAATCCTATGAGCCTAGAAAGGTTCAAAAAGATAATATATGTGATCACATTACATTATAGCCATTTAGCAGACGCTATATCCAGAGCGGCGTACAAGTGCATAGGGTACAACAGATACTGGAGAAACACTAAAGCTAGGTAACGATCCAAGTGTCATCATAGGACTCCAACACAACATCATCTAAATAGACACTCCAAACCAGACCAACCAAAATAAAACGAACAAGATTGCATGTGCCTAAACCAAGTACACCAAGAAGTGATCAAATAGATTTGGGGGTTTCCGTATCTGATAACAAGACCAAAGGACAAGACATGCGCAGTCAGTTTAGACAGACGTTTAGACAAACATGCTACGTAATATTATTGAATAGTTCCCATTGTATTACTCTGTAATAATACTATGTGAGTTCCGACTGTTGAATTAAAAACTAAAACACGTCCATACGTACCAAAATCCACTCCAATTACGCCATTTGTTGCATCCACCTATCAAAAACGAAAGAGGAACAATTTAAGGTGATCTAAACTTTCTTCTTGATAGCCATTGATATGTTCAGAAGAAATTGTTTTAACAGTCAACCGACTCACCCTCAGGCACACCATGATGACCGACATCTGCATTGACACTGCTCGTCTGCTCCATGTTCCTCTTTTGATTAAATTTCGCCTAAATCTCCTACGCAGTCTACTCATCACGGTCCAGCATGACGACCATTATTTAATCTGACGAGTGACTGGGGTCGACTTTCCTGATTCCGGAACACTTTCGATGGCTGAATTTGAATGTCCACACTCCACACTCCAATATGAAAATCCACACTAAGTTCGTGGTACGTTTTCACTAAAATCCTCGAAGGTTTAGGGCTGCGTCACTGTCAAATCGTCAAATACATTGGGTCTCTCAAGCAGACAGTGTTGTTGTACTTTCCATAAACGTGTGTTTATGAAGATGCTGCCCGAACGATTTACCCACAGTTCATTGCGCTGTGACGCTAAACATGGGGTCACTTTAGGAAAAACCCGGAAGCTTTAAAAATCGTTAAACAAATGAGCAACCGGGATTTGTTTAGTCTGGCATGTGTGGTCCACTGGTATGTCCAAATTTAAAAGGTGACTCCAGACCAAAATTATTTAAGTTTATGAACAAAGACACATGAATGCACGCATATGCTATATTGGACATGTCGTGTATTCATCAAGTATTTCTTTTAAGTTTTAGCTCAGGAGGTAAGACGGTAGTCTAGTAATCGGAGACTTGGTGGTTCGATCCCCGGCCCCTGTAGAAAGCGTCATGAAGTGTCCACTGCCCATGAGAAGCCCTGAGATGGAATGGCGACCTGTCCAGGGTGTTTTACCCACCTTTCGCCCGATGAGCGCTGGCATAAACCAGCATAACTTCGTGACCCTGGTGGATGGATGGATATTGTTGTAACAAAAGTGAGTAAATTAAATTAATTACTTGACAATAAACTCTCGTCCACTCTGTAAAGGAATAGCCCGGAAGACGTTCAAATCAGGCGAGCAGTCAGTTAAGTGCCTTGTCGGTGACGAAAGAGAAAACAGTCCCAGAATTCGATGTGGTTGTCCACCGATCTGATGTGGTTGGAGGAATGTGGTATAAAGAACGATAACGTTGGATATTCTTTCTACAAATGATGAGTAATATCAGACTGCTGGCAGTGTTCTGTGCTCTCAGGGTGACTTGATGAAACACGGGAATAAATAAATTAAGGGATCAAAGCTGACAAGCTTTTGAAATCCATGTCACCTTTTGGC
>OMLC01066543.1:4098-18563 GCA_900302585.1 Regalecus glesne | reverse complement strand
CACATCATGGTCTCTAACCATCTCAATTACATTTGTAAATTTGGCCAAAATTATCTATTAAAACTGAACATTATTGATAGGAAATGTAGGTGGAGTCTACTCTTTAATAGGGGGTGGCATAGCTTAAGAGGTAGGTGGTCTAGTAATGGGGAGGGAGATTGGTGGGTCAATTCCCTGTTCTTTTAGAGAGCAGATTGAATTATCCTTTGGCAAGACACTGAACCCCTAACTGCTCAAGGCCTACGATGGAGTGGTGACCTGACCAGGGTGTTTCCCCGCCTCTCACCCAATCAGTTGCTGAGATAGACTTCAGTATGACTCTGAGACCTGAGTTTGGATCAGTGGTTGATGATGGATGGATGGTTTTTATGCCTTCACTTTGTATCTGGTCTCTCTCTCTCTCTCTCTCTCTCTTTAAAGGGACCTTGTGTAGCTTTTTACATTCATGTCGCCATTTGATATGCTGATACCAGACTATGGCTTCAAGCTAATTCACATCTCCAGCCCCTGCATGATAGTTATTTTTTTTAAGGAGGGGGCATAAAGCCCCACATACACAGGAAAAACATGAGATATATACACAGAAAGGACCTGGGACAGGATTTGAACCAGGACCTTCTTGCTGAGGCGAGAGTGCTAACTACTGTGCAACCGTGCTGCTCTCACTCTCTCTCTCTCAATCACCCTCAAATACAAACACCCACACACACACACACACAAACACGCACACACAAACACTTTCTGCCTTGCTGCATCAGGTTAACTTCCATCTCCTCAGAGCGTTTCAATACTGGCCAATTAGGCTTGAAGTAGAGCTTGATCAATATACTTCCTGGTGACCTTTGGGTCACCGCGGGCAACCATCAATACGTATTTTAGGTTGGGATGTTAGGGCTGGCCGCACAATTTCACTTGCACCATGAGAGCATTGATCCCATGGCTTTCTCTGGAGATATAAAAACAATACCTTAAGCAAACTGCTACAATGTATCTTTTTCGCTGACTGTGCTATAGGAGTCCATAGGATCACACATCTAACCCGTTTTGCACTGACTGACTGAGTGGCTACACGCCCCTCTGCCTGCTTAATGAGAAGAGGAACAATGGGAAACAATCAAAGGGAAAACAGCAACAGATATCTCTTGGGGAGGGTCAATATGGGAGGGCGATGACTAACACAGATCTGCAATTCACCAGAAGTGACACAACAGAGCAGCTTTTGGAAAGTTTCAGCGATGAGCCTGAGTCACTGATGTGGTTTCTCTTATGGGATTCTCTAAGTCACTAATAGCCTGCGCCTGTGCTCCTTTCATTCCCTGCCACTTGGGTTGTTGTCCCTGGCTGGCTGTTTCCCCAGTGAGCCCACACCGCCTTGATCTGCAGCCAGGGACAGTGGTTGTAAGGCAGGCAAGGCCCCAAAATGTTACCCTGCCCCCAGGTTGCTGCGGTCTGGAAGCCAACATGGGATCATTGGGTAAACAATTGGTTGTAGACAGAGGGCAGCTCAGGGCACTTAACCCGTGCAAGGGATAAACAGCCTTCTGTGTCTGTATGTTTGCCTCTGTGTGTGTGTGTGTGTGTGTTGTTGCAAGTGTATGTTTGGAAGTCTTATAAGTTTGGACAGCCATGCAATACACAGCCTCCTGGAGGGTTTCTGACAACGTTGATGGATTCGTGAGGCAGCTCGGGGGGCCAACTCCTGCACTGTATGTTCGAATGTTAGAATATTCATTACTCGAGATGCCCCCTTAGGCTTGGAATGGAGCAGGTGCCCAGGGTTAGAGGGACATAACTCAAGTGTGGTACCACACATCTCGTCAATATCATGTTTCGGCATTGCTAGCGACAGGCATTATTGTGCTGTCAGAGGGAATTATAGTATGTAGCTGTCTGCGATGCATCTGTGGGCTCATATATTGCGCTCACATATCAAAATGCTGTTGATATCATCAGATTAGCATGTAATGTAAAGAGACAGGATGATTTTGATTTAATCAGTTTAAGTATAACACTGCCGGTTTAAGGAATTTGTGTGGCGCGTGGCCCCGAACAAACGTGGTCGTTTCATTTGGCAGTGACATGTTTGTAAACCCCGATGCGTCGTTCCATCGACTTTGCTCCCTTTTGGATAATGTGGCGAGCTGTCATTGCAGGAGTCGGCTCTGCAAGCTGCTTTCCCAAACACAACTCATTACTGATTATTAATTACCCTTTGAAAACAGTAACCAGCCCCTTATTCAGTCGAGTGTCGGGATCGTTTCCACTCACTTTGACATCAATTTGGATTTAATCTCCCACAAAATCTCCAAAGTAACAGGAACGGAAGTAAATTTGACGATCGCTTTCCATTTGCAAAGTGCGGTTTTTGACACCGCTGCGTCATTATCAGCATTTGTATCGCTGGCGCTGTGCACAAAAACCCCCAAACATTTTCTCATGTGATTGTTCTGCCCTCAAATCAGAGTAAACAGATAAAATGCATGCTACTAATAGCTAACCGTAATTGCCAGACCAGTGTACAGTAATGGTATTTCTGCGCAAAGTGCATTCCATTCCAGTTAGTGCATAACCGTATGCTAATTGTTAAAATATGAATCTGTAATCTTAAAATATGATTAATTAAGGTAATACCCCAAGATCACCGGCGGAGAGGAATTATGTTATCATCCTCTGCAGCACATCATGCTGACATCACAAATCAGCTATTTATGATGCTTTATTTCATATTTCATAGCTGTGCAGAGGATCATGCATATTACATGGCTTGCATCACATCATGTAATGCGTGAGGGAACAGGTCATATCAGGATTTTCATCCATCTTGCAAACAAAGAGCGATGTTCTCCATTTACTGTCCCTGAAGCTATCCCATATGTATGTAGCTCTAAATGCCCTCCCCGAATGGCTGCCATAGGCCGTCCATCGTTGATGTGTCCTCTATGTCCTACCCTGTCCCCTCTGGCATAAGGATGAATGAGATGTCCCAGTGATTTTCTATTAAGGTCATGGAGAGCTTTGTCGGCTGGAGGACAGGCCAGGGCAAAGGGGAAAAAGCGTGTTCCTAATGTCACAGAGTAGACATGGAGAGTTTAAAATGAATCGACGGATGACTAGCAAGCAAGGGGCTTGGAAAATCACCACAGATACAGAAAGAAGGGGGGGTCCCCTGTATAAAGTCAGCTGTTATTTAGACACTTCAACTACAACTGATGCACCACCAAAGGCCCAGCCTGCTGATATGTGCATTTTTTTCCTTCTTTCCCCTTTTTCCCTTTAAAATTAATTCTCCTATGAGTTTGATTAGCATTTATATATTCATTAAGCAATTTGATTATAGCTGTTAAAAATGTGCAGCTGGTCATTATGCTAATCCAAGAGCTCTCAGTGTGTACTTGCATAACCCTGGCACACAGAAACTGGTGCTTTATGACAGGGAACTACAACACATGCAAAAAAAAAAATAAAAAAAGAAATAAAAAAATAATAAGTGCCCTTAAACTCGAGAGCTCTCATGATTTTTCACGGCGCGTGTCTGGATGGGGCCGAAGCAACCTCCGTGTCTGCCAGAGCACTGGTGCAGTCACGTCACAGGTCAAACGTTGTTCATTAACTTTATGGTCACCGAGGTAAAAGGGCAGCTGATAAGAGAAATGGCTAAAAGGAGATTCAGTTAATACATGAATTGACTAACATAGGACTCCGCTGTGTGGCTCTGCCGACGCACAACCGTTAAAAGCACACCTTAGCGCTGACTAGGCAGTACACTGTGGACACACAAATACACAGACACACAAACAGACATCGCATGCAAACCCTTCCAAAGAGGTTTCCCACAGGCTGAAATGAAACTTCTCCTACTTCACAGAGGAAGATACGATTCAGCTAGAGAACGTATTGAGATCAATGCTAGGCACCGATGTGCCCACCATAAAAAAACAACACATACTGTTCTTCCGTGCCGATATTCATTTGGTAAAACTAGGCTCATTTTAGCAGCTTCAAATGCTCCCATATGATGCCAAAAAAATATAAAAAAGGTCAAACTTGTGCCATAGGCATGTCCTCATCCCAGGCTCATTTCTTAATGTGAGAGGAATTAATTCTCTGCATAAACAAGCAACAACTTGTTTCCTGGGGTTATTTGTCCCACCTCTCTCGTCTGAGGGCCAACATCATTTATAATGCTGTCGTACTCCTGCTGACGTGAATGTGTTTCTTGGTCTGAAAAGTGTCGGAAGGATTTCAAATTTGACGAGAATCTCTCTCGGAGTGTGTGCGTGCGTGCGTGTGTGTGTGTATATAAAAAGGGAAAGAAAAAAAGCCTTGAGTGTGTTTCAGTAAGTGGGCTCTCAACTTTTCACACACTCGTATGGAGGATGTCTTTGCATGGGTGTCCTCTGTGGAGACCGTTATTACTGTACCAGAGACTATGTGACTCAATGCTGCAGGTAATGAGCATATTAATATGTACATACTCATGCAGGCTAATGTCTGGCACTCCAATTTCATGGCTCAGTCTCAGGCCTTGGCTATTTCAGCTGCAACAACAGCCAATGGTCTATATCAGATAGGGGGAGAGAAAAATATAGTTCTGAATTATTGAACAGATAGATGATTGACAGGCTAGCAAAAGGAACAGAAGAGGACAGACAGGAAAGGAGGTGGAAAAAAGCAGTGGAAATTGGTTCGGGCAAAAAGGTTGATGCAAAAGATGAGTTGATGTGAGGGGCTCGACGCTAAAAAAGTCTAACAAAAAAAGATTGCCACAAGGGTTCTTTTGGGGCAGACACAATTGGCAAAATTGCACAACAGTGGACAATTCTTAGACTTTTTTTTGAAGCTGTCAAGGCTTTCCGGGACGATAAGTTGGAGACAGGGTAGCTCAGTGGCGGAGCGTGCACTTTGGGAACTGATGAGCAGGAGGCTGTGGATTTGTATCCACTGTGGGATGTCAGGAAGGGCATCCGGCCTTAATCCACCAGGGTCCATCTAAGTCCATGTCCATCCCTCACAACATGGGGAATAATCGCGACACATAAAACGGGCCTCTCTCACATTTGAGACAGGGTCTTAACTGTATTTGTAATCGGGATGTTTGATTAACAATTCCAGTGACGGGGATAGGCACAAGTCCACGAGTGCTGGGATGGCATCCAACGCTTTCCTCATAGCCCCATCCATAGGATTAGTGGTTGTGTCAGGACGGACATCCAATGTCAAAGTTTGCCAAATTAGTGTCCATTTCGACAATACCATACCAGATCTGTTGAGACCACCGTATAGAAACTATAAAAGCCACAGTGGCAACCCCTGAAAAACAGAGAATGGGGCAAAAGAAGATATTTGATGAAGAATTGCAATGGCAACTCTGGTTTTCTATGTACATGCTGTGTGTGTGTGAGTACAGCTGCCTTCCCTTAGGGGACCTGAGCTAGATTCAGTCAAATCTGTTGATATTTGTTAGCCATTAAGCATCAAAGACTGTGTTCTGCTGTGAGTCAGTGTAAATGTCACACAGATAAAACAGCTCCCAACCAAACAGTTGAATGACAGAGTGTAATCAGACTAAATGGGAGGATATAGTTGCTGCTGTGTATGTGTGTGTGTGTGTGTGTGTGTGTGTGTGTCTCATCTCTGTCCCTTGGGTGTACACCTTGTCCATTCTCTGTTCCCTGGCTTAATGGCTGTGCATTTTCAGAGGCTGGGGCCTTGGCGTATGTGCAGCTGATGTCTGTCTAAATTGTCTGAGCTCCCACGTAATGAGAGCCTGACAACCCCCAGACACTATTCAGTCTCCAGTTGCATCTCTGCTGCTGTGAGGAGCGGTACGTAGGGTCTTGATTAATTTCTGTCAATGGAACATTGTGAAACCCCTCATTTAATTTAGCTTGCTATTAACTGTTCCAGCGGTGCTGAGGATTTGACCCATAACGCTTTGATGTCACATTGCAGAACATTCGTTCTGCATGGCTCTTTGGCTACGTTTGTCTTCTCACATAGATGTGTTTGATGTCTTTCATTACACACCAGTGTTCAGGTGAAAATCTACTGTGAATTATAAGCAGCCGTTGTTTTGATCCTCTGTATTGGTATTGCTACACGGGGCTTTTGTAGTTTTTTTTTCTTCACTAGCTCAAAGACACTGTGCAGCACTCGCCCTCCAAGAATGCAAAGATTTGACAGATGTTCCCCCAATAATACACCCACTCCTATCTCGACAACAGGCAGCCTTCTGGCTCGCTATAGATAAAGCGGGTTTAATGTGGTGGACCAATGCCAAATAAAGCTAACAACTTGAAATAAGATTCTGATTTTGAATACCTGAGAAAAATTGAAGTTGGGATGAGCCAATCAGCATTGATTTTATTGTTTTAAAGTCAGTCAAATGGAGCTGCTCTGCCTGCTTGACATATCTCCAGCGACACACCACGACTTGATGTCTTTAATGTTGATCGGCTAATTCATATGTACTGAGGTCTGAACTCAACGAAATAGGATAACAAAATTACATGGATTTGTAATGTATATAAAGAATGTGATCAGGAGGATACCAAGCAGTGTCCAGGGGGTGGCCACTGTCACCATGGAGACCTGGCAGTAGGCCAGACTACGTGTGTACATGGGGGAGACTCACATCACACCATTCACAAACACAGTTGTAGAAAAAGGAGAGGACGTCGCTCAGAGAGAGGAGACTCAAGAGAAGACAGCAGTTTGCAATAGTCAATAATCTATACTCTATAATGTCATCAGCAGAGCAGTGCTTAGTAAGTTCATGGAGAAAGAACGTGACCCACTATTTAGTACAAGTGAAGTACGGAATCTAAAGACAACTGATTGTAGGTTGAGGGAAAACATGCGTTTCAAGTTTAGATTTGTAGAACTCAACAGACTCTGATTGTCTGAAGGCAGCAGGCGGGTTATTCCACAAGAATGGGGCCTGGTAGGAGGAGGAGGCCCTGCCACCGGCTGACTTCTTTTTAAATTTGGAAACACAGAGGATCCCTGTAGTTTGAGAGCAGAGAGGTCGAGATGGAATGTACGGTGTAAGGAGATCAGACGGGTATGGTGGGCCAGGCCCATTTAGGATTTTGCAAGTCAGCAGAAACACCTTGAAGTCTGATCTAAGATGTCAAGGAAACCAATGAAGCAAGAGTTGGTGTAAGATGGTCAATTTTTCTAGTTTTAGTCAAGATTCTGGCTGCAGCACTTTAAACCACCTGAAGACTTATGGTACCAGCATGGGCCAGACCTGAAGACAGAAGATTACAGTAATCAGTCTGGATGAAACAAATGTATACGTTGGTCGGAGCTGAGTGTTATTGAAGTCGTTGGTTTTTGCTGAAACTTTTATTTCGGTTTGATGAGACACAACTTCTGTCTTCGCAGATGCCTTAAAAGATGGGGCTTCTGTAATGAAGTAGATGCCCTAGGGATGAGCATCAAAGAAGACCCAAGGTAAATTATTGGACAGTTTCATAGCGTAGGATTATAGCATCATATCACTATACATTCAAACAATGTCGCCGTTAATTCTCACCTCACTGAAGTGTTGCTGCTTGCATTTACTATTCATACAAATTTATAGTTTGAGAGAAAATGGGCCACGTCCAATAGAGGGTTGAAATGAGATCGTTTTTCTTCTCCTTCTTCTTCTTACAGAAGCAATGGAGGGCATGTCAACCAAGAGCAGTGGCTTGGAGCTTGGGTCTGCTGGTCCAGTACCACACGGGATCCCATGTAAGTGTCAGATTATGGCCTCATTAAATTTGAATGTGCTATTTGCATAAAGTACAAACTGTGAATAAATGTGTGCATTTTTGTGCTAGTTTCAGCTGTACTGGAACTTAGTAAAGGAGATGTTCGAGAAATGTTATTGATCAAAGTATTTGGCTGGCAGCCATCTATAGAAAGGTAAATATTTTCATTGGACCTTTCTCACATGGTGACCATGATGGTAAATGGACTTATTTCCACATTGGAATTTTCTAGTTAATATCAGTGGTCACCAATGAGTATCTCATGAGCTACCAGCAGCTTCCTGCCTGCTCCTGAGCAGCTCATCAGGCATTCTCGGAAATCTTCCATGATAAGCTGGAAGGTAGAAATCAAGCTGTTTGACAGGTTATAGTGCGTATATTTTGCACACTCAAAATACTCATTTCCCAGCTATATGGAGTAGGCCCACCTTTAGTAAGTATTCACCTCAGTCCACGATCGGTTCATAATTGACTCATACGACAAAATCAGCAGAGCAAAATGGTAAATGGACTTATTCTTATATGGTGCTTTTTGAGTCTAGCGACCACTCAAAGGACTTTACATCATAGGCCTCACATTTACTGAGCATGGGGGATTAGGGAGCAAATTCAAACTAGTCCCACAACTGGTGGCAAAATCTGCTGAAATCTAGAAATGTATGGATCAAAAGGGCAAACATTCCCGGAAATGGTACAGAATATAACAGAGAATCAAAAATATCAATTCAGTTCATTGACACTGCAGTGCATACGAGAGGAGGGGTGAGGAGTATAAATATATTGAAACACCAAACATTGTTTGGATTTAACCAATCAATGCAATACACAACTGGTTGCCCTGTTTAGGAGGCAGCTCGTGTAGAGTTTGCATTGTTCCTTTCCACTTTGGATTTTATTGCAGTGTTTTTTTGCCTCACTCTCTGGGGCTCTGTTGTCCCCGGAATCCCGAGGATGGGCTAAATGCACAGAACAAATTCTGTCGTATGTATGTATAAGGACAAATAAAGCTTCTTTTTCTAATTTCTAGGATGTCATCATAATGACCTAAAACAACCGGCTCTATGGCTGGTTAAACTCATTAGAAATTGGTCATGGTGAAATCCTGGGAATGACATCTAAATCTTCCCCATATGGGCTGTAATCTGGCCTAGTCCTGAATGTCACTGAAAGACTTCATCACAATGTCATCATGACTCAATTTGGGCTGCTGGGAAGAGATGCTAATTATATTAGCAAATACACTCACCGACTCAGTGACTTTTAATTCTAACATAGTATTCTACTGACCGGTATGAGTTCCCACAGCACACAACATTACAGGGCCAGTTACTGTTAGCATCTTTATCAACTTTCCTGTAAATGTGGCTACGTATTAGCACACATAGCCAGTCCTGCTGGTGGTCAAATATACAGTAGCTACTTTTCACACTGTGGTTTCCTGACTGCTTTAAATGGAACTGCTGCAGCAAAACTCAGCATAGCCTTATGAAAACTAAAAATTCATTTTGGTAGTCACCACTGGTCCCAATAATACCATTAATACCATGCAGGTAAAGGCACATCATATTTCAGAAACGTTCATCACTAGAAACCACATGAATTTCACACACCCACATGTGTAATATTTGCAACTTGAGTCTTTCATGTTCATATATTTGCATTTGGTGCAATGCAAATGAGTAGAAAACACATTTCCTAAATTATGGGAAAAAAATAAATCCTTGAACGCTACTGAAATTACTAAGAATCTATAGGTGACTGGGTCTTTGTCATCAAAGATCCTTAGGCATCCTGTCTATGAAAGTTATGCTGAATAACCCCCCTCCCCCCCAAACAATATGTGTGGGGATTATACATGAGAGAGTGAGAGAGGGGGGGCAAATATTGATATGCTACACTGCAGTTATATCATTTGTGGAGAATATTAAAATTGTTCATTTTCTGATCATGATTATTATGTGAATACAAAAAATAATTAGAAAACTCGGTTTCAACGTTCTGTCATTCTGAAAAGTCCATTTCATTAAAATGCATTATAGATAACTATTATTGGATTTTCGCAGAGTGGAGGTTGTTAATATTGGACTTTACACGTTTATGTGTTCTGATAACAACTCCAACATGATGGAAATTCACCAAGAAAAAAGAGCCATCCTGCAGAAAGCAGAGTCAAGCAGGAAAAGAGAAATCATTTCCACAGAACACAGCATGAAACACCGTACGGAAAGGAAAGTCTGCTGATGGTATCGGCTCACCTGTGTATCCTCCAGCGTCCCACAGCTCCTGCTAGTATGTTTTGTAGGTTCCCCCTGTGCTCACCTCTCTGGAACCCCTTACCCAGTACACATACTTTATACTTCAAAGTAGGCTGCTGAATTATTCCAATTAGGCCTGCAGCACTGTTGTGTTTGTACCGATCTGCTGATGAAAGAACCAGCCAAGCCTATCTTTCCCTCTAAAATAGTAAAAGAAGGAATAAATCGTTGGAGAGGGCTTGAAAGTTTTATCAGAAAGAGCAAAGAAGGGCCTGAACCATTGCTTTCTTCTTAAGTGAAACGTGACTTTAACGTCTTGATGTACTGAAAGGGAAATTTAACTAATTTTCTTTCGCAAACTACAATCAATCTCAGAGCTAAGTGGCTGAATCGTCTGACGACGACCGGGGAACGTTATCCCCATGGCGCGAGACTTCCTGAAGACCTCCTCTTGTGTGCATCCATTGTCATTGACAGTCGGATTAGCAACCCGAGATCGGAGAATGGAGTCGCGAGACAATGTCGATGACCAGATGGTTTCCAAAGTCATCGATACTGGTTTCTCCACACAACACGCAGATATCGACATCTTTCGTTGGTGCTCTTACGTCAGGCAACACTTCAGCCAACGTGTTCCACTTCTTTCACTCCCCGACCAGCGGCGGACGATGGATGAGTGGATGGATGAGTTGATGAATATGCACTGCGCCTAAGAGAGAGGTCATTATCATTACATCATCAGCTGACATCAGGGGATGACAGGGGTTCTCTGTTTACTGCGCTAATGCTACATGACTATGGAATCATCTTCTCCTGGATCACCACTGTGCTGAGGTGGAGAAGCTTCTGTGTACTAATGACTGCAAGAGTGTTGCTGCCCGCAGCTCGGCTGCTGGTAGGGTCACCCAAGGCAGAAAGGTCAAGGGGGATGTTCCAGACAAAGCAAGGTCCAACAAAGACCTCAGCAGTGGACCTGGTAGGAGACGTCTCCAGGTCATAGCGGCAGTTAAAGCAGGTGAAGGCTGCAGCAGAGAGTGGTCCTGATTTGTCTTGGTTCTCCATGCTGTTGGACTCTTTCCAGCCTCTGGCAGTGATCGTGTGGTGGCTGCGGGTGCATCAGCTTCTCCACATCAAAAGCTATCACATGCAGGCATCCTCCCATTATGTGGCTCCAGGTACAGCCTCTACACCCACCTGAAGACCCAGAAGGACTGTCGAACTCACCCACCCCAGGGGAAATGCTGATGGTGGGGATCGTGTCCGAAGCATTTCCGAATGCAAACGTGACCCCTCAGAGTGACACACAGATGACACTCAGCAAAGGTAATGTCTGCTACTGCAGCGACACACAGAGGGCGTAGGGTCAAAGCTGAGATGGACCACAGCCACTTAATGGATGTGCAGAATATTAGCGGTGAACATTTAGAAGCTGTGATTTTCTGCTGCCATTTTCACTGCCTAGCAAATGATGGCTTTGGGAGAAGTGAGTTGTCTGGGGAGAGCTTGCCGCATTTCAGCATCAATGACCCATATTTAACTATTGATGTTCCAGTTGAGACGTGGATCTAACTGGACCAGCAAACACAGACTGATGAATAAGGCCTCCCCTGTTCTCAGATGAAAAACTAAAACTAAAACATCCCTGTGACTGACGTATTTTGGGGTGGTGGAGAATTTGTATTTACACCACTCAGAAGCCTGGTGAGAGGAGCAGGCAGGCGGAGAACTTATGGGAAGTATTTTACCCCTCATGGATTTTTAGACTGCTCTATTGATTTTGTATGCATTGTACTGAGGCTGTCTGAAAAAAAAGTGATGTGCTGGCGATGTTGCTGGAGTATTTCTCCACTTTACCACCCACCCCACCACCTCCACTCGCACCCCCACCCAGCTCGACGGGTGTTTCATCTGCCTTTGAAGCAGCAGTGCCGTCAGAATTATATGGAGGGAAATTGCCGGTAAAGGCTATTATGTCCTCCATAATATCCTTTTGCCAAACAATAATGCTGGAGAAGGAGAAGTAATGAGAACAGAGCAGTATTACCCAACCATCTGTTCTCTCCCACTGTGCGATCTCCCCACTCTCTGATCTGCCCTGTATTTACTCTTTCATCTGGACCATGTGCTCCATCCCTTCTTTCCTACATCCACCCCAACTTTCTCTCAATTAACCCCCCGATTCACTCCATCTATTTGGTGTGTTGTGTCCTATCCCTCTCTTCCCAATTCTCAGTTCTCCCCCACAGTACCACAGCCTCTTATTCTGCACCATTTGAGGTTTTCTTCCATACATGGGCACAAGTAAGTGCTCCTGTAATCCGGCCCGAGTCAATTCCTCAGTCATTGTGGCAGTGGGATTGGATTGGAGGAGGCTCTCTCTTCACTCTCTCTCTCTTCTCCTCTTTCACACACACATTACACACGACAAGCCTCCTCCCCTGCACGCTCACATGCTCCATACATTGAAAGGGCTGTCCTCTGTCTGAGGGGATTTGAGAGCAACAGCAGCGGCAGAGCCACAGAAGATTAGCGGTAATACATGGGATGCCCTGGAAAATGCAACGTTAACTATCCATAGATAATCTATTCTGTTTCTGGTCACAGAGCCAGATACGCTGCTCTGTTATCATCCCTTTTTGCTTGAACTACAGCGGATGCAGCACATTGTAATCATCTTCGAAAAAGCCCTTATACAGGTGAAATCGGTGAATCACCCAGGGAACGGCGCGCCTCTCCTTTGATTACATCATGCTTCACTGCACTGCACCCTGAAGAACAGCAAATGGATTGATCTGATTAACTGATCCAGTTTAATTCATAGGCAGGGTTTTACGGGGGTGGGGGTAAACCTCAGTACACAGTCATGCTATAGCATGGTGTGTTGTGCATACAGTGACAGAAGACAATAGTGCCAAGCTTGCCTTCAAGCCAAACAACACACTACTTCAAATCAGTATCTGACCACTTTGTGCAGATCATGCAGAGCTAAAGTAGGGACATGCTCATGTCACACATGACCGGTTAAAGTGAAACATCCATCCGTCATCAACCACTTATCCAAAGTTGGGTGGTGGAACACGCCGGAGTCTATCCCAGCGCTCACTGAGTGATGGGCAAAGAAACACCCTGGAAAGGTCACCGTTCCTTCACAGGGCTTGAGCAGTCTGGGGTTCAGTGTCTGGCTAAAGGACATTTCAACACGCAGTCTGGAGGGGCTGAGGATTGAACCACCAATCTTCCAATTACCAGATTACCTCCTGAGCTAGGCCGCCCTTGTTGACAGTGAAGTATTAGCTCATATTGTACTGTCAGGCTTTCTTTTCCCATGTACTCATTTCAGAAGATTAAACCTACACATGAACTCACTTCATGTGAGCATGAACACTATGGAACATGCATACTTGCTCATAGCTGGCTTATACTGCACACACAAAGACATGCAATTAGAAAATGCTCAGCATCAGTGTCACCCCTCATAGCAGGCTTATGAAACGTATGTTGCGTAACCGGTGTTCTACCTCATATGGAAGTAAACAGCCTTTTTTTCCACAACCGCGCAAAAATAGTCTGCCGAATGACTTGGAACGCACATCTAACATTGCACATCACAGCGTGCCATGTCACGAGTGCTTAAAACTGAACTTATCACAGAACCAAGCATCATATTTCTTATAATATAAGTATAGTGTATTCCATGTCATTACTTAAAGTATTCATGTATATTGTTTAATTCAGTAGTCCATGCAAAGGTTCATCTCAAGGTGTGGTGCATGAAGTGGCTTCTCTGCATCCATACCTGTGGTTAGCTTGTTAAGATGTCAGGGTTGGGTTTTGGTATATGTGTGTGTGTGTGTGTGTGTGTGTGTGTGTGTGTGTGTGTGTGTGTGTGTGTGTGTCAATTCAAAAATGGCTTCATTATCTGTGACAAACTTAGAAACGTGTAATGCTACACCAGGTGTCTTTCTAAAAGAAATGTTTCTCAATAAACATATATGAAGCAAAAGTAGGTTCATTGGCATGATGTAACCGTTTACATATTGCCAAAGCAGACATTTGTACAGTTTCTCCTCATCCAGTCATTGAAGGAAACCTTTTCTTTGTTGTTCCAATAGTTGAAACCTGTTTCTCTCAGGTGTGTGTGTATTGTTCACATGTGGTGAGGAAGTGTAGCTCTGTCTCAGGCTCATTGAGGGGGCAGTGGGAGTACAGCCTTTGTTCTGCAGGCAGACAGGTTTGCCTGTGTCTCCCCTTCTCAATAGCAAGGCTGTGCTCACTCAGTGTGGACTTTGTCAGGGTTCTTCTTAGTTGGTGATCAGTCACCATGCTCACATCATCTGCTATGGTGTCCTGTGGATTTAGAGTCAGACAGCATTGCATTGTGCTTTGTGTTTGTGTTTGTGTTGGCCAATAGGTGGGCTGGTTTAGTTTGAACTGTGTTGTGATGTGTTGG
>OMLC01066542.1:0-18229 GCA_900302585.1 Regalecus glesne | reverse complement strand
CAACATCCCATTGTCTCTCTGAGGACACTGAAGGGGGAGGGCATTAAAGAGAACCCCCCTGCTGTCTCTTTCCTCGTCCTCCTTCCCATTCATTTTTCTCTCCTCACCCCCCCCTTCATTTCAGCAGTCAGATGACTTGTGTGAGCGAGTCCCCTAGCCCCCAGCCAGCCAGGATGCCTGAGACTTATGACTAGCCATGTTCTTCAAACATCATGTCGCAACCAAAGCATGGCAGGATGACAGATAGCCCTTTCAATGTATAGTGACAAACAAATTAGCGCAAAGATGCTTCTCGCTGCATACCAGATGTGTTGGGCTCTGTGATATGGAACAGCCGATGAAAAACTGTCCACGTCCCATCTGTGCTTCACCGGGACCATCGGTGCAGCAATTTGTGCAGAACAAAGTAGTGCAAACAGCCCGTCTGAGTCGACGTGTCATAATGTGAGGCATTAAAAATGGCAGGGGAACATCACACGGGAGCTCGCAGGCTTTTATTTGATGAGGGGCGAGAGGGCCAGTCTCGCAGTAAGAGGAGAGGGAGAGGGTGAAACCGAAATAATTACCAGCTAAGGAAGAACTGAGTGATGGAGGGTGTTTAGAAAAAGTCCAAGGAAGAGAGAGAAATTGGAAAGAGCAGTTAGAATTGACCCAAGCTTACAGGTTCATAGCATTGAATTGGTAAAGTACAATATCAAACCAACACTAGTGGTCACATAATAATACCTTCAAATGCTTTCCACCTCATTTTGTGAGAGATCTTGGGTAATTGATTCTCATTCATTTAGATAACAAATTTAAATCCTACTGGAATATCCCCAAATCCAAATTTCAACCTGCTACAATGCCATTGAAAAATTATTGACTCTAAAATTGAATTTACTGCCCGACCTGACACGCCGGCATACGAGTGCTTTGTTACACCGAGCGTTCACCTCTCACCATGCCGAGCACATCGGCACCCTGCTGTTTTCTCCATTCTGAGCATGCGAGACAGCCCCATCTTACTCATGCCTCAAAGTGCATGAGTAAGATGAAAGTTGCGAGGAAGACTCAAGAGGAGACCTCACAAGCCAAAATACAGAATGCATTAACATTTATCCCTTTTGCATCTGTGCAGATAAAAGCTCGTGTACAGTAGCAGGCCACAGAAGGACGTGTATAGCCTGCTGACAGACGGGGCGGATAACCGCAGAGGGGTGCATGAGCAATAGCGCACCGAGAGCCGGAGACACTCCTGACCTGCTTACCGTCATTACGGTGCAGACTTATCTTCCGCGCTCTGGCTTGTAAATACTCTCGGATGCTTGTTATCAAGCAAGTGAAGCGACAAGGCTCATCCTCGTTCGTGCCCCCAGCTTCTTTAGCACGCTTGTAAATGAGTCATTCTCATGGATGACAGCCTATGTTAATATTCTATTAAAGTGGATCGCGGCTATGCATTGAATCTGCCACTTATCAGGGAGCGATGGTGATCTGTGTCACCCTCGCACAGCACGCGAGGAGTTTTTCCATTCCTTTATTTTCCAAGAGGTGTTTGCGTAAAATCTCACCAGCGTATTGTCCAACTCGGACGTGAGATTTCGTCTGGATCTGTTCACGTCTCTTGCTTCGTCCTGTAACAGGCTGCCATCAGACCCTCCCTGGCCGATGTTCGTCTTTGGCAAAGTTGAGAGCTCGCTCTGTTCTTTTCCATCTCGCATGGCGTATGTATGGTTTTTCTCTCGCCTGGTGTGCTCTCTCTTCATAAAAGCTTTCCCAGCACGCTCAGATGCAGTTGTCAACGTTGTGCTATTTTGGCACTAAAAGCTTTCGCAGTCCAACAGGATTCAATCCACATGCAACCTTCCCTCTATTCCAAGCTGCAAATATGAAAAAAAATGAATAAGTAAATGCATATAGAATAATACTTTCTGGGAAAATTCAACACATTTTTTGCATTAGCACAAATATATGCTTTTAAATAGCGTATGCCTGAAATGTAACACTGAAAAGCTTTTATCCTGAGAGTGCTCTTGGAGTCCCATCCCGGCCCGCGTCGTGCTGAGCATAGCATGAAACCGCCACTAGCTCTCAAGGGTGGGGTCATCCGAGACGGCGTGAGGCGTGTTAAGGGTCAGTGTGGAAGACAAAGCAGTATGATAATAAGCCTGCTGCTCTCTTGTCACAGTCTGTGGCACCCCTCGAGGACAATCTCCAGTCGTCACACGCTTTGAACAGCTTCCTCAGTGACACTCAACCATGTCAAGTCCCCCCTCAAGAGCCCAAGAGCATGCTCTCCGTGTGTCTCCGTCAAAAAGGGGGCAGCAAGGAGACGAGAGGGGTTCGACGGTGTGAGATTAAGTGATTCAGTGGTCATTGAAGTTTTCCTCTTTAGGAAATCCACAATGGGATCAAACTGCAGTGTTGTGCAGCCACTTCACTTCCACTCCGATTAAAACATCCACTCCTTCAACACCTCCTACCCTAAGGCGGTGGTCCTCAGCCTCTTCGATTTGCAACCCTCTAGAGTAATCAGGTTGGCGCCCCACCCGACCCCAAGAGCACTCGGGCATCTGACTTGCAGCACCCCGGTGCGAACACATTGATAGCTCATAATCTCTTTGTGCGACACTAATATGACGCATGGAATCTACCAAACTCCCATTTGGAGGACTGTCGCTTTGCCCGCAGGCAGAACAAATAATTCTATTTTGGCATTAGTTGGTGTTTTTAGATTTATTTAAACAATGGCTCTCATGTGCACTCACACTTTGACTCTCATAGAATATATTCCAAGGCAAATTATATCCCCGGTACAGGCGATGTAATGTGAAAACAATCCTCTTTCTTTTTTTTCTCCACAACCGTTCAGCAAGCCCTGAAAATGGGGATCCGGACCCCAAGGTTGAGAGCTAATATCCTAAGTAAGGCTCAACTAAACTGCGCCTTTTTCATTCATTCATATGTTGTCAGAAGGAAGGGTCCCCATAAAGACCTCCTGCTTGGAGAATCGTCAAAGATGGTAACTTCCAGTGGTGTCTGCAGTTTCAATAATGTGTCAGACAATGGGGAGGATATCCTTTATTGAGACGGCTAAGTCAGATCTGTTGACATCTGTGTCTGATAACAATGTCTGTTTAAAGTCAAATGAAACGGAGCTTTGAATATATGCAGGATCCTGCAGAAAAACCCAAAAAACAGCTCCAAAAGAGAAGTGTCAGTATCATCCGCCATTCCTCCTAAGCCACGCATCTAACGTGACTCCTTGACTCACATGCTGAGAAGTCCACACAAACTGGATGCACTTTTCCTGACTCCCCACAATGGGGATCGAACCCGCTACACCGAACCTGGAGGCGTGTGCTCTACCGCTGAGCCAGCGTGGCCCTAACAACTAGCATATAATGACACTTGCTTATCTGGAAGACTAATTGGTTGTGGCTGATGTAGATTCCAATGCACCATGTTAAAAATACAATGTGTGATTTCACTTGCCTAGCGATGCCTTTTACCAACATCTGCCATTCACAAACAGCTGAGTTGGTTGCCTGAGGTCCATTTAGCAGCCACTGGAGATTTCTGCTACGTTTCATGAAAGATTCATCATTATACGTAGCAACCTGGATATTAGGTGTGTGTGGTGGCGTTGGCTATATACACATCAGGTGATACCCATCTCGGCATCAGATGTGTATCACGTCTGACATGTAGTCACGTAGACCGCAAGGCTTAACACGGTCCACGGTTTTGAAGGAGATAACAAGCTCATTGAAAACCATGGTCAGCGTTGGTTTATTTGTACGAGTGGGGTGTAGACGGAGGACAAGTTGTGTGTCCACCACTGTATGTGTTCTGTCCCTGGCATCCATGACCAGGGGAACATTTGTAAGGCAGATGGCCTGGCCACTTTATCCTCAGCACCGCTAATCAGGTGCTAAAGATCTATCAGTTTGTAGTGTTACAACTCTCTCTCTCTCTCTCTCTCTCTCTCTCTCTCTCTCTCTCTCTCGCTCTCTCCAGCTCGTTATGCATCTCACTCAATCATCCGACTCGTAGGAGTTGAATTATATCCTGTCTTTGTGTGATTACAGTTTTGTATCATCATACTACAATGCATCGACAGATTTTTGGGTAGCCCAGTGTTGAGCATAGAACATCCATCCATCCATTGTCAACTGCTTATCCAAAGTCAGGTCGGAGAACTGCTGGAGCCTGCCTCAGCCCTCATCGGGCGGAAGGCGGGCGTGAGGGATTGAGGCCACAGGCCCTTCCTGACACCCTGCGATGGGTTTGAGCCACAACCTCTGGCTCGTTACTCCGCACGCTTACCCCTGAGCTGCAATAGTCAGCTGTGACAATACCCGATAAGGTTTGTTGTGATGGAATGTCATCGCACACCCTCCAACAGGGACCTCTCATTTAAAGTGAATAGTCGGCAGGGGCTTTGACACGCCTGCCAAATGGATTTCAGAATGATGGCATTTAAAATCACAATGTTCATGAGTTGTTTTATGTAAGTCCCTGATTTTTATGCTCACACACATACAGAAACATGCACACAGCACTGGGGAAGCTAGTGCGGAGTGTGTTTTTACGTATCGGTCGGCCCACAGTTCAGCTGGGAGTCATAATCAGACTTTAAGTGCTAGGGAGAAACAATACTGCCCCTTTCATTTTAACAGCATTCCATTCAAAGCTCGCAGGGAGAGGGAGAGATGGATATGTACAGAATTGAGCGAGTAACCAGAGAGAAATGGAGCTGAAGGAGAAGGGGGAGACAGATGTGAAAAAGCAGAGTGAGAGTGTGCGTGAAAGCGGGAGAGAGCGAGAGAGGGAGAGAGAGAGAGAGAGAGAGTCAATGATTTCCCCCAGCACCTGCTTCAATAATGTCTCCTGTCGCTCATCTGACCCATTCGTTACGCTGAGCCACAGGGAAATCTGATTGGGCTCATTACCCTCTCCTCCAAGCTGATACAGGAAGTGGGGAGAGGGGGGAGAGAGATAGAGAGGTGGTGGTAAAGGTAAAGGGAGACTTATGCAGCTCATTTTGAATGGACATCACCGCTAGCTAGTGTTGTCAGTCAGGGGGGAAATGGCCATCTGCTAGGGCTCTCCCTATCTAACCTGGCTCTGCCATGCCTCCTTTCCTTTGTGTGGTGAAAACAAATGAGTGTTGCCTCCTATTTCTGCGTCAGGTTGCAGTGCAGATAGATATAGTGAGACTATTGACTTATGTCATTCAATTCATCTGGCCCGCAGTCCAATGAGTTAAGTTGGCGAGGAGGCACTGTGAAGAGCTCGTAAGGTCATGATGTCCAAGAGAGAGGTGATACAAAGTTGGCAAATTTTCTTTCTTTGTTTGTTTTTTTCTTTAAAAAAAAAGGTCCCCTTTTTTCCCCCACCCAAATTCCCCGAGTTGCGTATGGCTGGGTCCGTCACTTTCAATACACCTCTAGAATGTCGACAGGAAGGAGGAAGCTGTAGCATGTGTCTCCTCCAAGTCACATGACCACTAGCCCTCACTATTTCACACACCACGGTCTTGCGGGGGTAGCACAGTGCTTGGCGGTCAGATTTGAACAAAGCGAGAGTACTTTCCCTTCACTTAACCGCCCGGATGACCCAGAGGGGGACTCTAGCGAACCTAGAATATTTTATCCAACCTAACCCTTATCCCCATGTAAGGCATAGCCAATTATGCCCACTTACTATGGACCTCCGGCCATGGCTGGAAACGGCTTAGCTGGGATTCGAACACTCAACTGCATGACACGGAGATGCACTGAACCTAGGTGCCTTAACCCCCTACACCACCGGACGCCAGCTGCCAGATTTTTCATGGATAAATAAGTGCTGTATAAACCGTAAGGGAAGACATTGTTCCTCCTTAGCTATGTCGCCCAGATGTTTAGTTCTGTGTGATTGTTGTTATATCCACAGGCCCTAACATATGTGAATGCAGGTCTTTGCTACAGCTGCTATGAAGCACCCCACATGACACAGGGAAATACTATGAATTACATTGTATTCTGGACCAGTTGTAGGCGAGGGTGCGTTGGAGGAAATGGAAACACCCTGTGGGAAACGGAAGTACTCTCCTCAGAAGACACGAGGTGTACTCGGGTGATCATGGTTAACGACCGGTCTCCGAGATCCTTACCCTGAAATTAGCCACACTTATTTCAGAAAAATGGATCCGGGCGTTCCACAATCACTGAAATGAAATCGACTGTGCCGTCTGATTATGAATACAGTTCTCTCCAAAAATACTCAATTGTGTAGCGTTGGTGCTCCAGACAACAGACAATCAACGAACAATTGGAGGGTTTCGTTCTGAAGATCACCTCCAGCTGTGACCTTTACCACTGTGCCATTGATTTAGCTCCCAAGCTACTGAATACATCATTATGTTTCCCTTTGAAAGGTACTCATAGCGACATTTGAAATGAGCTGCAGTAGACTGTGAGTGAGGAGAATGGTGTACGAGTGTTGCTTTGAAATTATGTAGACATCAAGAGCGCCGTTCTGACTAGGAGCCGAGCCCTTTCAAATAATAACCCACGAATGCAGAATCAAAAAGGGTCCATTCATCCGTTCTATACCCCTGGCCAAGACATTTGAAAGCATTGTGATTGGTGCACGGAACGTTTTTCTTTTCATGCACCATTAGCATCCATCCTCCTGGTGGTCTCTGAGCAAAAGGGGGTGTTTTTTATCCAGAACATCATGGTCCATTGGAAACGTGTTGACCACCAGGAAGTGAAACGCTGACTGCATTCGGTTCAGAGGCCTCTGTTACAGTACAGATACAGATACAGTAGTGAATGTAATGAGGATATCAATGGATACCCCAAACTGGCTATACTAAGTGGAACGTGAACCCTCCTAATTTGGCTGTTTTAGAACCAAGAATGGCAGCCGAGCGTTTTAAGATGGCATTTAGACGTTCGAAAACAATGCCTGCTGATTTGAAAATCATCCGGATAATGACCCTGCTGGCCAAGGGACTCATCCAGGGCCTAATTGCTGCTTGTGTTGGTCTTTGGTCCTTAATTAGGTCAGAATGCAAATGCTTGTATTGTGATGTTAACCCACGAGGACGGCGTGCACGGTGACAGCTTTGCTGTGCAGTGTATCCATGTGTGCCAGAGCTACTCATAGTGCCCCTCTAGTGCTATTGAGCTGAGAGGGGAGGGCACTAGGAAGGAAACTCATTCGCCTCCTCGCCCTCTTATCAAAATTTGTTTATTGCCCTGTAATGTGGCTCCTGTTTCCAGAAGTGTTCAGCCCAGTTTGCACCTCTTGTGTGTCAGACCAAAACCCAATGGCACCTTCTTTGAATGGGACCTCAGCTTGTTTTTTCACCTCAATTTCTCTCTCTCTCTTTCTCTCTCTCTCTCTCTCTCTCTCTCTCTCTCTCTCTCTCTCTTTCTCTCTCTCTGTCTCTCTCTGTGTGTGACTATTGATGATTAGTCACTGTTGCGATGAGGGGGAGGTTGTAATTAGGGTGCCAGACAGGTCTGTCAATTGTGTTCAGCCCTGCACGGAGAGCATCAGACCGAGCGATGGCCCTAATAGGGCTTAACACTGTAAACAACACACACACCTGGACAACAGCAGACACCAGAGAAGCAAGAGATGGTTGGGGTCCACGAGCCTGCATGTTTGAAAGCAGGGAAAAGTTTTTTGTTGTTGTGTCTCTTTAGTTTGTGCATAGGATGAGTTTTGTGTGCGCATCTACGCGTGTCTACATTTCTATTTGTGAATGTGTGTTTTGATATTAGTGGGTGGATGTATGCATGTATTTGGGTATGTATGGCAGAGAGAAAGAGAGCGATTGGGACAGACCATATGCAAACACCCACACAGATTTCCACTCACAATTCTACCTCTGCCGTCATGTTGGGCCAGTGCTGATCTAGCGTTTTGATCGATAAAACTATCAAAACATCTCAGCCCCTGCCCTCTTGTTGACTCTGCATGTCTCTTGTCTCTCCTCCAGAGAAAGTCAGTATGCTGTCAGCATTGATCGCTCCCTTCAAGTACACGAGCCCAGGGACCAGCAGCACAGAGGACGAGGACAGTTTAAGTAAGCCGCTACCTCTATCTATGTCCCCGTCAGAGCCAGTGATATCTTTGTCACCTTTTAATAATTTACACCGAGTGCAAACCGTATTTGAACACTTGCGATCATTTCTTTGTCATGCAAAAGAGGAACCCTCAAATATCAATTTATGTTTTTATAATAAGTAAGTCACCATTTACCAACAGCATACGGTTCCACCACTCCAGTCAAGACATGACAGTCTGGCTCTAGCTGCCACTGAATGTCAGAACCCAATCCCAGTGTCCCATTTCAGCTTTAACTTTCTTGTGACGAGATCCAAACGGCCTACTTTTACTCATCTCCCATCAGAAATGCATTACGCCACCACTTCCCTGTAACTGGGTTTGAAGAGCATGTCACAATTGTTCAGACTTTGTCCTCATGGAGGATCGAAGTATGAAATAAAGAAGACTGCAGATGTTTCTTTCATTCCTTCTTAGAATGTGTTTTAACCCCGTGCAATCTACCCAATGCCAATGGAAGTGATGCTTTCCTCTGGCCAGAAGGCACAAATGTCTCCCACTTACGCCACAGACTCAGAGCCAATTTAGGGGTAGATTACAGACAGATTTGGCTGATAATGTCTCCATTTATAGAGGATTTGTATTTGGATTCTAAAACACTTAAATATGATAGAGCTCCATGTTATGAAGTGGGATCAGCTTCAGGAGATGATTGTAGATTTGTTCATTACCATTTCATTATGTATCAAGTGGCTCGATCTGCCTTCGGAGATTTTACTTGATTCATTTTGTTCCGTGCAAGATAAATGTGAACGTTAGCTCTCAGCATAATCACCACTTTTATTTTTTTTAGCTGTTGTGTTCTGTTGTTTTAAACAATTTTTTAAAAATCAATTTCACTCACAGTGTTCTTATTTTATCTACATTTGTTCCAGGCACCAGCAGTGCAGAGGTAAAGGAAAACCGTAACATTGGGAACTTGGAAGACCGCACTGTTGGATCTGGTGAGCGCCAATCGCTTTTATGCTCTGACTCATCGAGAGGTGGGACGTCAGGTCTGAAGAGAAAACGGCCACTGGAAGAAGACAACAATGGGCACCTCTGCCAGCTCCGTCTTATCTATAAAAAACTGTCTTGGTCAGACACACCAAAGAATGCTCTGGTGCAGCTTAATGAGCTCAGGCCAGGCCTCCAGTACCGCATGGTCTCCCAGACAGGACCGGTTCACGCTCCTGTTTTCTCCATCGCCGTGGAGGTCAACGGACTGACCTTCGAGGGCACCGGGCCCACCAAAAAGAAGGCCAAGATGAGAGCTGCTGAGCTGGCACTCAAGTCATTCATTCAGTTCCCTAATGCTCCTCAGGCCCACCTGGCCATGGGGAACCTCTCCAACCCTGCCGCTGACTTCACCTCGGACCAGGCAGACTTTCCCGACACGCTTTTTAAGGAGTTTGAATCCTCGTCATGCTCCGATGGCCTCCCTCTATGCACCGCAGCAGCCGACAGTGAGCTACTTTCCAGTGAGCTGCTGAGACATGGCCGGCTGCTCCGCCACACATTGGACCTGATGGTGCAGGCTCAGCAAAAGCTGGGTGGGATCATTCCAGAGCCTGAGGCCCCCAAGAGCCCCGTGGCCCTGCTCAATGAGATCCGGCCAGGCCTGCGCTACGCCTGTCTTTCAGAACGAGCTAAGGGCCGCCGGCTGCGTAGCTTTGTGATGGCTGTGCGTGTTGACGGGCGGATATTTGAGGGCTGCGGGCGTAGCAAGAAACTGGCCAAGACGCATGCGGCTCAGTGTGCTCTTCAGAGCCTCTTCAACATCCAGATGGCACCCGAGGGAAGGACAGGCCTCAAAGCCAGCAGGAAGAACTGCCCTCATTTACCCCAGGTGAGTAAGGCCACATCTCTGATGCCTGTCTTCAGCTTAGTATCTTTGGCAGCCACTCCACTTCCAACAGGGACCTGTAATGACTAAGGCAGCAGGAAAGGCCAAAAATCTCTCAAGTAATTATGGGGGAGGGAATATTGGAGCTGAGAGGATGAGAGGAGGAATCGTAACCAGGCAGATAAGGGCGATCTTTATGCCAGCTGGTGTTTAGCTTTAGGAAGGTTGTATCTTGAACCTGTATATTGATGTCCGTGTATGCACGTGTGCAGTCTCAAGACCTGGGCTTTGGGTAAGCAAAATCTGCTCATTGATCTATTCAAATAGGAAAGCATGTAAATGAAAGTAACTATCGTCCACATGTGTCTGACGTAAGAGAAATTGCCGTTTCTTCCACTTTTTTTCTCCACAAGTCTCATGTGTTTGTAGAGCTATAATTGGGAGAGTTTTGTAATTTTGCACAGTCTCTTGTTTCCTCATGTGTGGCATCTCGGTGTCTACAAACATTAATTCAATCTGTTGCTCAAAGGAGATAAAAAAAAGCAAAGAGCAAATCGACAAACAAACCACCGAACCAAATCCCATGCTCATTTACCCAAATATGTAAATAGCAATCAGAGCAAGGAAACTATTTTCTGATGAATTTAAGTGAAATTGGAGAGCCTGAAGTCAAAGTGGTTTGATTGGCTGGCACTTGTCACCAGCCATTTCGAAACTTCATTTCAACAACAGAATTTCATCAAAAGTTAAACTTTCCCTTAGTAGATAGTCACAGTGATTTATTCTGTTGTTCGCCATTCAAACTTGCATGCTTCTATAAAGCATGAACATCGTATTCAGGTAATCTACGTCATTAGTATCATTTTTACTTTTTCCGCTATACCTCAAGTCAACTGGGGAAGCGTTACCTCAGTGGTAGAGCACGGGCTTCAGGAACCGATGGGCCAGATGTTGCAGGTTCGAGCCCATCGCGGGGAGTCAGGAAGGGCATCTGGTTTTAATCTCCCATGCATCATCTAAATCTGTGTCCACCCCCACAGCCTGGGGGCTAATCGTGGCACAAAAACGGACCTCTCGCATACTCCCAAGTGTATCTACTATAATACAGCACGCTGCAGTATCCATCCAGCCATCCATCGTCAACCGGTTATCCGAAGCCGGGTCGCTGATCACTGCAATATACAATGATAAATGGACTCATTTTTATATAGCACATTTCAAGTCTAGCGACCACTCAAAGCACTTGACAACGTCTGCCTCACATTTATCGAGCATGGGGGATCAAGGCTGCATACCATTTCTTGATGCTCCATGGTGGGATTAAACTCACGATGTTGGATTTGCAGGGCCTCACTCTACCGCTGAGCCCCGCGGCCCCCAGTGACCACATTTATGAATATCTATAATACAGTTCATTTCTTGTGACACAGCCAGTGTTGTGTATCAATCTAGAAATTAAATGGCAAACGTCCTGAACATAATTTCCGTGAAGTATTCGCCTTGAGGCTTATGTTTGTGCACACAACATCATAGTATTTTTTTTTCCTACGGAGACCGTGTGTCATATTAGCAATCTTCTCCTGCCTTGAAGATATAAAATGGTGAGAGTATCCCTCCCCACCGCACAAACGTCAACCCAACAAACCTGCACGTGTTTGCCTGGGAGAAACTTCCTTTTTTTCCCCACCACCACAGTGTCTAAAAGGATTTTAAGAGGATTTGCTGCACCAATTTAGTTCCAGAAAGCACTTTCTTGTGGAAATTCTTGAAAGTCAGACATGCTGTCTGCAAGACTCAGGAGGTGTTTATTTGAAATGGCGAGGGACAATACCATAAGTATGCATGAATGCTCCGATGCACATAGATCAGCATATATCACACACACACACACACACACACACACACACACATATATATATATATATATATAATGAATGTATATTGAGATTGAGGCCTTCCCAGTGAGGAGACATGAAGCATCAGCAAAACTGTCCAACTCTGATGTAAAAGCGAGTGAGACGTTAATGAACATGGGTGACTTTTTAGTTTTACATCCATAGAATCTGCCTCACTGGTGTTAGCTGGAAGACTATTGGAAAAACAACTTTCCAACCTGATGAGTTCTTTTTAACCCCAGAGAGCAGCAGAGCTGCATCCTTTGGAAAGAATGATGTGAGATGCACTGTCCTAAAGCCAGACTCAATAAGGTCTGATATGAGGTCCGTTTCATGTGTCGTGATTAGTGGTAACGGGGCATTATGGGGGATTATAGCCAGATGCCCATCCTAACATCCTACGGTGGGTTCAAACCCACCGCCTCTGGCTCGTCTGTTCCCGAGGCATATGCTCTACCTTTGAGCTACCGTGGATTAATGAGGTCTGATATACAAGATGAGAGCAAGCTCGTTGAGTATTATCCAAGTTAGTAGTTTCACTTTAGGGTTGGGTTCAGCATGGATACAGACCCAGGAAAGTTAGCCAAGAATTGGTTGTCGTATGGTCAGATTCTCTAGTTTCAGTCAGGGGATCTGGATGTTGGTACATGGCAGGCTGTGGAGAATGACATTCAGTAATGCTGCGTGTACAAAGCAAACTCATGAATAAGCATCCATCCGCAATCAGGAGTATGGATCAGAACGTAGTCATGAGATGGAAATACAACAGCCTCTGGGATTTAACTAACGTTGAACTCAAAATCAAAGGGCAGCATGGCTCAGTGGGTAGAGCGGTCGTCTGGCAAGCGGAACGTTGCAGGTTTGAGCCCCACACCTGCAGAGAAGCGTGTCAAAGTGTCCTTGAGCAAGACACTGTTCCCCTAATTGCCCTGCCCTGTGATGGATTGGCGACCCTCCAAGGGTTTGTCCCCTTTCTCCCAATGAGAACTGAGATAGACTCCAGTTCCCCTGCCACCTGATTTCGGATGAGCGGTTCGATGGATGGATGGATGAACTCAAAATCAAACCCCAACTGCACGAGCATGCATGCCAAGCCCCAAATGTAAGGGCTATTGTAGACAAGACTAGAGGATTGAGGCATGGTATGGGGTAGATTCCAGCTGTAGCTTTACAGGTATTGCCATTTCTAAATGCTGTGCTGTGTTGCTATGTGCGCCAGCAAGGTCAGTTCTCTTTCCCAGGAATCCCCCCAGGGTCTACCTGTCACAGGCTAAAAGCCACGTTGATCCACTACCAAATACACCTCAATTTCACTGAGTGTGAAGTGGTGCCCGGGCTGCTCCGACCATGTATCTGGTAACCAGAGACAAGAGCAAGCCCTACTGTAGTGTTCAATAAGAGGAAAAACAAACATATTCAGATTTAACAATATCCATATATGCTGCATAGCCTGGTTAAGTTTTGTAAAGTCCTTAGGTGACAATTGATAAGGACGCCAGAGTCTTCTCATAAATGATTCTACTGATTTTAGATCTGAGCTTTTGCTGTTTAAGGGGTACTTCTCTATTCTTACCCAAGCTTAGCAAACGGATCCTCCCCTTAAGAGACCTCCGTGTTTACCTTCTTTTTGCATGTAATTCCTATTAGTGAAGGTGATTGTGAGTCAATTTAATTGTCCCCCATCAGCGCCAGCAAGCTTTCATATCCAGCCTCTTCCTCAATTCCTGCCTTGATAAGGGGTCATAAGGGAAACCAGGAAACGTCTGACAAAAGGGCATGGTATGGCAAAGACTAAGACAATATTATATGGAAGTACATAAAAGAACAGAGCTGATAGGAACTGAATGTGGTGAGGGGAGGCCAAGATAGAGAGATTTAAGAGATTAATATACATGACCATAGCAAAGAATGGAAAAGTAAAAGGAGGAAAATAGTGAAGGCATGGAGGGAGAAGGAAGAAACGGATGTCAGGATCACCAATTCAGAATAGGATATGAACCTGATAAAATTCAACACAGCATCATGGTGCTTTTTTGGGGGCGTGGGTTGGGGGGGGTCTGCCAGCCATCCCTCAATGAACCTTCTCAGGTTAAGCTGAACTAGTAGTCTGGTGAGGAGTCCAGCTCCTGGATGAAAAATTTAAGCTCACCCACAATGTATCGTTTCATAGTCTCTTTCTTTTCTGTCATGCTCAGCACTCATAATAAGGAATAACATAGCAAGACAGACAGTAATACATGTCCCATCACATTTAGCTTAATGAGTGTGCATGGTCACACGTATTCACTTGCACACTTGCACACATCCACGTAATGAATGGCTCCGTCTCTCCCACTGTCAGGTGTAAGAGGGTTCGGTTCGTTCTTCAGAATGGCACCCTACTACATGGGCTGCTTCTTATTTAGAGAGGGATCTCATGTGCAACTTTTGCATGAGTACATACTGACGTGGTCCTTTGTTAAAATGCATGTTGGCACAGACAATGAGTATGAGGACGCATTTGGCTTCTTTTTTTAAATGTGAGATTTTTCAAAGAAGTGAGAAAAAGCCAAAGTAATCTCGAGATCCATATCACTGAGCAGAGTGATTCTACTGTTAAGGCCTTGATTGGCCACTCAGTCTTTCATTGCCGTGACAACGCTCTGCACTGTTGCCGAGTAAACCGAGCCCAACACTTGAGCATGGCGCTTGGGAGGCGGAGAGTCAGCTCGATTAGAGGGAAGGACGCCATCGAGGTCGGCATTCAGGTTACAGTATTGCCGCTGCACTGTGGCAGTTAGGATTAGGGTCCATTTAAATATAAATTTGTTTCCTGACTGTGTAGAATGAAAATGAGGACAGTGGAGGATGGAGACTTGTGGCAGCATTTACATGCAGCCTAGTGCCGGTTTTACTCCGATTAAGGTAATACTGCGGTTATTGAAACGGTCATGCAAGCACCTTTATGCAAATTGTAATATCAGAGTAGGGTCTTGAGCATGGTGGTTGAAACACATGAAGGCCCCTGGAGTCTGGTTTGATCATTTTATCTTTTGTTCCATGCAAAGATCATTTTTGAAATCACACGTCGGAGGGAAGTCGCAGACCCTTGTTGAGAACAAACATGGCTGCCAGGGTGCAGGGGAAGTCCGTAGCTGATGATGCCCTCTACTACAATGAATGCTGTTTTGCGGTTACACAAACAAGTGCTTTCGGAACTACTGAGCCAGAGGTTGTGGGGTTGAACCTACTACACACCGTCAAGAAAGGCATCCGTCTTGAATCCTCCATGCCTGCCCTGGGATGGACTGGCAACCTGACCTGGCCAGGGTAATTCTCCACCTTTCACCCAATGAGCACTGGAATAGGCGCCAGTAGATCCGTTACCCGACTTTGGATAAGCGATTGACCGTGACATGCAATGACATGACTAAAGGTAAAACCGTGTGTAGGTTAACACGGCAGAAATCCATTGCACAGGAAAAAGGCCGGAGGTATCAAGGGGAGTGGTTTCTGTATGGCGTCATACCCGTGGAGTGCACGAGTGTTATGCAAAGAATCATGTCGACGAGGCTTTTGGAGAAATCGTATGGCCAACACCAGTGCGTGCAATACAATCAAAATGTTGGTGTTGGCTGATGACTCCCAGCAATCATATTTCATGTTTGCGTGTAAAAGCACTCAATTAGATGAAGTATGGGGAGGCGTAGGGGACGAGTTGCCTCTCACGATGTGAGCCAGCATCAGAAGAGCAACACAACAGTTCCACTCATCATAATGAAGCGTCGTTATCCCCCAGAGCGATGTCGGCCTCGAACATGTGGCACCGCTGTCGGTTTACCTCCTTTTTAGAGCGGCTCGATCTCATTTGATTTAGCCATCTCTAAATGCTAACCGCATTAGATAGGCCCGGACGTGGTCTCCACGTGCACTCGTTTCCCCGCCCCCATCACGACGGCTCAAATATGATTTCAGGCACGTGAAGGTGACCCCTGTCAGCCGGCGAGCCCTTCGCAGATTGTTTTCTTTGTCTAATCTCTCTCACTTCTAATCTGTCTCAATATAAACAGCTGTGACAGGACGATCATTAATTAATATTGCTACAACAAATTAGCGACGGAGAGCCGCGCCGGCATCTCGTGTAAGATTGCAATTTGCCAGTCGAGAGGGAGAAGGTGTGAATGACATTATCAGAGGAGTTGATTAACGGCTTTGGAGATCCAGCAGGCAGTATTACAGCCACGACGTTTGGACAGCGACAGGGACATGTGCACGACTCCCACAGATGATGTTATTGGCAGATAAACTGTGATTATCGCCACAGGTGGCACAGCGTAAATAGGAGGGACTCTACACCGAAGGTCGCGTTCATCCGTTTCTCTTTAGACATCCAGATGTGCAGCGCAGAGAGCTTCATGGGAAACGGATCGTGGCCTAGATCACCTGGTGGTGGTGGTGGTGGGGGGGGTAACGGAATGGATCTGGCGTTCCTCAGGGCAAAGTGCGGTACAGTGCAAAGCAGCTTCGCCGCTAGATGTTGTGACGGATGGGGTCACGTAAGCGCTTCAGGAGAGTCGTCTACGTTTGAAGACATGGATATGCGTCACAAAGCTGTGCTCGAGAGGGATTCGCTCCTCAGTCGGGCCTCGCGACACAGAAGGAGCACGGGTGGCGTTGGTATACCCGGACTGTGACTCTGCTTTGGTGATGCAATTTGTAGCAGTGGCATTTGACTAAAGCTGCGTGGAAGAGGGGAGATTTTGTTTGAGAAATCACAGAGCAATAACGTTTACCTTTGTAAAAAGGGAGGACTTGATATGCAGAAAGGTTAAATTCATCTTGCACTGTCTTAGCTGTCTAATATCTATGCAAAGTCTGACCTATTAGGTCGCCCGCTGTTGAATCTAATGTATCAGCTTTGCTGGAAAATCCCTTAGAAGAGTGGTATTGAAATGGGGCTGGTCAGACTGAGTCGCTTCACATACACATTAAACGCCCCTGTAATCTATGCTAAAGAGCCACGACACTCCTGTTTGCTCTCCTCCTCACCCTGCAGTGCTCCGAGTCCCCGACACTAAGTCTTTATTCTTTCTGACAGTCTTCCAATCCTCCTCTTCCCTCTCTTCCTCCTTCCCTCTCCTCAACAGCTCCTGGCTGTGTGTAAGATCATGGTTATAATCATTTCTGAAAAACCCCTCACACTTCATTAAAAGGATAATCAAGTTCATTACAATTTCATAGGCATTCAGTTGCCAAATGGGCTCCAATAAATCACAGCTATTGGTCCTGTGTGGCTTGCACGTGTAGGTTTATCTCTGGTTCTCAGGCAGGAGAGAGAAAAGAAAAAAGATGAGGAAAGAGAAGGCAACAGAGGAGAGGTCTGGATGTCTGGCCTTTAGATGACCTTCCAGCCAGGAGCTATATGGGAGATTCTGAGCATCACATTTGCGGACAGGATACAAGCATTTCTCGCATCATCGGCACTCAACACATACACACACGTCCCCTGATAGCTGTTGTCCTCCTGCACCTATTCACATGCCTGGATGATCCTTTGGACCCACCGGGTCCCCAAACCTCAACACATGCATCCCCGGAGAATCCTCTCCAGAGCTCTCTTCTGGGCTGCAGCCAATCACTGTGTCCTTGTAGGTCCATAGCTAATGCAACAAGTCTGTCTGTGATGATCCACCGTGCCTGCTTCTACGAGCAGGGGCTGGATATGAGGGAGGATGCGAGTAGGTGCTGTCCCATTAATTAAACAAATTGGAAATAAAAGAAAAATACAACTAAACTGCCATCCCCCTTTCCATTCCCTTTAGCTTTATGGCACTGCAGTGTGGGACGTACCTTCATCAATGAGGATTGCATACGCAGATGTTGATTAACGCTGTTTAAATGGTTCACATTGAACTTCTGTGCACCAGCTCTCTCTGTTAAATGCATCCAGAGTACGAAACTCTTCATGGTTAATGAAACGTAGGCTGGTGGCTACGGTTTAAAGGCTGAATGTGGTTTGTTTGAAGCACAACCACACAACCAACCACAGACACACATCTCCTCATCACCCCCCTTTATTTATTTATTTTTAATGTTTTTTTTACAAATTGACCACTGGCTAGCAGAAGAATTTTTGGATGCTGGCCTGTCAGAAAGTTCATCTTTGCCTCAATTGGCTGGCGCGGAGTTTTGAACTATAACCTCAGTTTGAAACCATTCTCCAGGGATTCTTGAATAACACTCAACACTAGCGTGTATTCTCCACAGTCCCATTGTCGTCGTCCCCCCCCAAAAAAAAATAAAGAGGAAAAATTGGGAAAGGGATCTAAGGGGAATGTGTGTTGGGGGGGGCAACAATTGCAACAACTCAAAACATCTGTTACTCGTGTCCTGCTCTCTGGGACTGTACCTTGCATTC
>OMLC01066537.1:0-11419 GCA_900302585.1 Regalecus glesne | reverse complement strand
TTTTTACTGGAGGTGTAATAAAGCCAACGGAGGTCAGAAATGTTGCAAAGGATGAGGCGGTGTTTCAAAAATAAACCTTTAAATTGATGCTGGTGGAGAGAGGTAAACACAGGAGTGCTGTGGTCACGCTTGGAGCCAGTCAGAAGTCTGGCAGCAGCATTCTGGACAAGCTGAGGGCGGGATAAGGGCAGTTCATGCATACTTGTGTACAGGAAGTTACACTAATCAGTATTGAAATGGATGAACAAGTATAATATATCTCTGGTCATGAATTGCTCAAATTCTAAGATGGAAAAAGCTATATTTTATAACGGATTCTATTTATCATAGAAGAAGGCCAAGTCGGAGATCCCACCATGGAAATCCCATTATGAAACTTGTGACCTTTTTAGGTTGGGGGGGGGTTCACTCTAAATCACTGTGCCATCTTGCTGCCTGTAGTTCAGAATGGAAAAATATGAATCTGTGAAGAGTTCTCATTCTGAAATTTAATTTAAATGGCTCGAATTGCACACAAAGGAAGCTACATAAGAACAAGTCATTTTACCATTTACCATGAGGATATTACATGAAATTATAAGATGATATATCTCCCTCTTTCCTAGCTCAAACATGGGAGAACCAGGCAGGTGGCAGCAACCAGAGTCCGAACCCCAACAACCCAGCTGAATACTGCTCCACCATCCCTCCCCTGCAGCAGGCCCAGGCCTCTGGGGCTCTCAGCTCCCCTCCACCCACTGTCATGGTGCCTGTGGGAGTCCTCAAACAGCCAAGCTCCGAGGGTACAACCTTCATCAGACACAAATCCTCTTACTGCTTTTTTTGCGCCTTTTAAACTCAACCAGACTGTTCCCTGTAGCATTTAAAGTATGAAGTGCATTTTCATTAATATCCTGACTGTTGGTTCTGCCCTTGGTTTACATTTTTGTTAAATGTATCCTACAATTTCAATTCCATTATTGCCCATTGTCACAAATTAGCAAATTTGTTTCAGTGTGTTTTGATGGGATTTGCTTGAGTTTATTTCCATGAGACTAACCTTGCTCTTTTCACAACCCATATTTGCGTTTCTCTCTTGGAATCAAACACAACTTGCATATTCTGATTATGTCCATGGTTCTCGCCAGCAGGGTCTCTCCCACGGGAGCAGAGGAGGGTGTGGTTTGCTGATGGAATCCTACCCAACGGGGAGACGGCATCAGAGTCCTCAAAACTTCCTGCCACCAGCCCCGCCCCCTCACATTCACTTGTGTCCCCTCTCTCCAACAAATCTTCTCGCTCTGAATACTCAGAGGTAAGCCAGGCACCAAGTGTTACAGGGTTACCTACAAAACATTCAGCCACAGCTAAAGCTATTTGTGTAGCTTATCAAAGTGAATTTAGTGGTTAGTTGAGGGGTATTATAAAGAACTCATTGTCTTCAGAAGTTCTTTGCTGGGTCAGCAACCACAGTGAGTGTGTAGTTAACGGGGTTTAAGAAAAAAACCAAAACATTCTGTGTTGGCTTGATTGGGGTTGGATCTGCGATTGACATTATAGTCGAACACAAAAAAATGGGACACCATGTCTTCCAAAAGCTGCAGCCTAATAAGTTTGTTTGCGTGGCAACAAATGACAAGACAATAAATTGAATTTGGTAGTTTATATGCACATCTTCCGCACTGCGAATGGCAACTATCTAGATGATTCATGGCCTGTTGAACAGACTGATTGTTAAAGCTCTTAAAACACATTAATCTCAGAGGGCATGCCGGTCATTCAGTGGTTGCAAAGTTGAGTATAAGGTCATACCTTGCCATGAGAGACACTGTGAGAGTCATGCTGACATAAATGCAGTGATAAATAAGGTTAAGCTCAGTAGGAAGTTGACTAGTTATATCACTAATTGTGTGTGTGTGTTGTGTGTGTGTGTGTGTATGTGTGTGTGTGTTTAAAATGAATGCACACAGCGTATGCAAAGTAGTTGTTATTTTTACTCTCACATCTGTGGCACTGATATGTTTTTTGTAGCCCTTTGAAATTTGCATCCATTTCAAATTGTTTTAAAATGAAATAGATTTTATTTTGAGAAAGTAGGAATGTAGTGGAGACAAGCTGAATGAGAACTCTGATAGGACACTGGTCAGTACTGATCATTCTATCATTTATGACCTTATCTGTTTGTCTGTCTGTCTGTAAGTCTCAGGTAATTTCACCCAAGTAATCTGATTGGTCAAAGATGCATGTGAAATGTGCAGTCCTTCCCACAACGGATAGATAACCATGGTAGTTATAATACCAAACATTGTGAAAACTACCAAACCTAATTTGTATTCCTTTTTTGCGCCTTCACAATAATTCCTTAGAAAGATTTCCTTTTAGCACCTGACAGTGGTAACAACTGCATGAAGTCTTTGACATTAACAAGTCTGTGTTCTTTGCTGAGGCTTCCTTTATACTCGCTGTATCACACTATTGTACCTAGAATCTTGGCAAAGAACACCTTCTCTGATACCATTGCTATGTCACTGTACATGCTAATGTACACCGTAACCTCCATCTATATATCTTCCTCCCCTCAATACCAGGCAACCCACACCCCTGCAGCCCCAGTGGGGAGCCCCGTGGGTAGCTCCCTCAGTCTGATCCCGGAGGATGGACTTCCTCCCATCCTCATCTCCACTGGAGTCAAAGGAGGTACGGGAGGCTACATCACAGGTGCTTGCCTTCATCCTCACCATTCTGCTTCCTCCTCCTCATCCTGTTGGCTTGCATGTGTCCTTGCTAGTATTTGTTTTACTGTTGGTGATATTTGTTTTTGTCACAAACTTGCCACAGCTCACGTCAACACCATTCATTGCCAATGTGGTGGTGCATTCATAGAGATTTCCATTCTCTTAGAATAGGTTTGGCTCATAAATGTTAGCCTGACATGGAGGGGTAACAGTATCATGTGTGCAACTGCTTTCCAGACATGCCTGTTTGTTAAGGGGGAATTTGTTTGAACCGTTTTCATTCCCTTTGTTGTCTCATCCCCTTTGTGCCTGGACCTTTCCTTTAACTTATCCCTGACTCTTCCCACCTCTCTATATCATCTCCACTTCCCTAACTCATCTTCAGACTACGCAGTGGAGGAGAGGCCCTCAGAGATTGTCCTCATGCAGCAGTTGGAGGAGGGCGGGACTGACCCTCTGGTCTTCGTGCTCAATGCTAACCTTCTGGCCATGGTTAAGCTTGTGAACTGTGAGTTGCCCAGCTTGCTCCATTCTATCGGCTCATTAAAGAAACCTTATCATTGTCATCCATTGACTTTCTTTTATGAAGGATTAATGGGATTGAATATTTTACCAATACAATTTTTAGTGTTTCATAAGCTATACTAAACTACAAGGTTGGTCCCTAGCCAGTGCTTGGGCAGCATATCATGTGCTGATAATATTTTTATTTTGAGCCATGAAGAGTTATGAAAGTGCCAAAAAGCTTTAATTTCCATTCACATGTCAACTTTACCTCGAAAATGTGAAATTGTCATGAAGATGTCCGTTTTCAGCAAATAATTGTGCCTGTATTTCACATGACCACTTTTTGACCTCTTGCCTGATGTGTCCGTTTCTCCACAGACGTAAACAGGAAGTGCTGGTACATGACAACCAAGGGCATGCACGCTGTTGGCCAGGCAGAGGTGGTGATTCTTCTCCAGTGTCTGCCTGATGAAAAGACCATCCCCAAGGACATCTTTACCCACTTTGTGCAGCTCTACCAGGAGGCCTTAACTGGTATGATCAGGTCGAGCACTAACAACACGAGTATAATCGGCGGTCTATTGTTCTCAGTTCATTTGCACAGCACAACCACTGATAAGCTATATGGTGAATATAGATTTGGAAAAACCAAAAACAAACCCTGGAATGGTAGATCTCTATAGGAGAACCCTTGGTAGAACCAGATGCATTATGGAGTTTTGGTGATCGAAATTAATCTTTCTTAGACATTTGATAATTTCTCATGGATATATATATATATATAAGTGAATCTATAGCTTAATTTTGTCAATTAATCACTATTTAAATTTTCAAACTGTTGTAAATCATTGCTATAGGGGGCCGGGATAGCTCAGTGGTTAGTGCGTTCACTTTGGTAACTGATGAGCTAGAGGCAGTGGGTTCAAATCCACTGCAGGGTATCAGGATGAGCATCTGGCCTTAATCCTTCAAGCTCCATCTAAGTACGTGCCCGCCCCCATAACATGGGGGTGAACTGTTACATGTAAAAATAGGCCTCTCCTCCAAATTATAGCTATAGGTAGTTCAATACAATATTCTTAAGTTTCAGTCAACGTTGCTGCAGTTTATTCATGAGATTAGATGTCAAAATAGAACTAGAACCTTACTTAAGGCCTATCACAACAGGCTTAGCAAATGCTGATCTTGTCTAGATCTGTATAAAACGCCCTTTGTAAATCAATATAAACACCACAACCAAATTGTTAACTGTCACGTGTAGTCCTTATATAGATTGAGTCGTACTTATCTGGGCATGATCAATTGAGTTATTTTCTTAATACCCAAATTGTAAAGGTTAATTTGATACACTTACAGGAATTTATTAAGCCTTTTTTTTGCATACATTTCTCAAATACTAGAAATAGACAATAATGAAATAGGTCAATAATTTGTCCAGACATTAGCTCCCAGCTGTCAGCTTGCCTATCTCTAGGATTGGCATCGCTGATCACCACCTACTCTGCTGAGAGAGGGGAGGGGCCATGGTGGATGTCAGGTGACTTTGACAGGTTGCTCTCTACCTGCTGGTCAATTTTCTAAAATATTCACTGCAAACAGTGGTAAACTGAAGTGGGATTGTATCATATTGTCCCTGTTGCTCCTGGTTTAGCTGCTGTAAATCAGGCCCTTGGAAGAAGATTAGATTAGATATTCCTTTATTTAGTCCCACAGGGAGAAATTATGGTGTTAGAGCAGTAAAGTGGAAGAAGTGCCGGTGCTAGCATAAGGCCTAGTCATTAAGCCTTGCCATGCCATTGGGGTTATTGCATTACGTACTATCTAAAGCCACCATTGTCTCCTTGAGATCATTAGTAACATGAACCTTACAAGAGCAGCATGAGACTACAAGCCAAGGTGGCATGGCTGTCTGAGAAGGTTTGTCAGGGACCAGAGCAAAGTTGTTGTTTTTTCTTGATTCTTGTTGGGTCTTATTCAAACTAAGCAAGGCTCTCTATCCATAGAGAATCATCCAAGGAATATAGAAAGAGCCTCAGGCATTCATATCGGGTCTTTCAGAGGATGAGAATTCTACTTTTGCTCTTCTTACCTGCCTCTACTCCTTTCGTCTTATACCCATTATGTCTCTACTTCTTAACTCTCTCCTCCACTCTCTCATGTCTCCTGTATCTCCCCCCTCCAGCTTTTGTTAATCCCCCAACCCCCACACATCCTCATCCTCCTCCACATCCCTTATATCAACGACTTGTCTGTCTCTTCCATGTGTGTCAAAAGGCTAGTTTATGGGTACCTTGGAGCAGAATTTATTTCACATTATGTCTTTATGCATGCTCAATAATCCAGATGAGGAAATCGCAAAAGCATTAAATCGGTTCATCTGGATATACATACAGAGTTTATTGAGAGAAAGGTTTCATCGCTCATATTGGTGACATCTTATGTTTAGACTAACCGTAGGTATTCTCACCCTTATAAAAATATATACAGTTTCAGTCATTATGCATGTAACTGTTTTTAAGGGTGGGGATATCCGCAGTCAGTCTAGATCAAAGATGACCCCTGTATGAGTGAGGAAATGTTTCTTTCAATAAATACTACATTCAGATGAAATGGTTCAACCTTTTTTTGATTTCACATTAGGAAAATGATGTCATATTTATGAAGCTTCGGGGGCTTCCGAACACAATATGGACTGGAGGAAATGACTTTTTTTTTCATTTGAACATGAATTGTGCCCAGTGTAGCTGGTGTGTTGTGTAAATACTCCCAGGCAGAAGAGTGTGTGGGTGGGAGAGTTGTCAGAGTTTTTATCTAGCTTTTAGTTGTTGATTTGCTTTGATTTATTTTTTCAGCTTTTTTTTAAAAGCCAGATATGTGAGAAAGCATATAAAAAGTTGCTCCCTGGTTTTCTTCTCCACAAGGCAACATGCTGAGCCACCTGAGCCACTCCTTCTTCACGCAGAGCTTCTTGGGTAGCCGGGAGCATGGTGGCTTCCTGTACATAAGCCCCTCCTTCCAATCACTGCAGGACCTGCTGCTGCCCAACCCACCTTACCTCTTCGGTATCCTGATCCAGAAGTGGGAGACACCCTGGGCCAAGGTCTTCCCCATCCGCCTCATGCTACGCTTGGGAGCAGAGTACCGACGTGAGTGGCGACACTGTGTCTTTAATAAGGACCTTTTTGTGTTTCACTATGCGTTTGGTCATGTGTGTGTTTGTCCGTCAAAGGCTAATCTTGCGAATTACTGGACCTATCGGTCTAAAGAAATTGGGTACAGGAATGACTATGATGAAGAATCTCATATTTGCGGTGATAAAAACTTCGGAAAAACTTTGCTTTAGCTATTGCCTCTCACTCTCTTCATTCACTCTTTAAAAAAAGAAAAGGTTCTCCTATTAGTCCCACAAGGGGAAATTTGGAATTCTCTGCATTTTGACCCATCCTATCGTATGTAAGAGCAGTGAGCTGCCGTCATATGGCGCTCGGGGAGGAGTTAAGGGTTCAGTGTCTTGCTCAAGGACACCTCGATATGCTTTCTGCAGGACCTGGGATCGAACCTGTAACCGTCTGATTGCCAGACGACCTCTCTACCCACTGAACTATGATGCCCCTAAAGCTTGCTTGACCAACACTGCTGTTTGTTGCTGCCTAATCTAAGTCAGTGGTGATCATGCGCATCTCACATCAACAGTTTATTTGGATCAGGTAGCAAAATAATCAAGCTATTAAGAGTTGGTAATTCCAAAAATGTGAACGTTGTAAAGGTATAACTTCCTCTAGGTTGCAGTCAAAACAGGGCCTGTCAGCCTGATAGTTGTTTTTTTTGCACAGTTATGACTATGTGACCAAGGACCTCTCCTTGTTGTAATGATTCAGAACCTTTGAAAAAAACCTGTTTTATACCCCAACTGAGGACTAATTTCTTAGCTTGTTTTTTCTTCTTCTTTTTTTTTCGTCCAAGTGTGAGCAATGCAGAAGGGGAAATGCACAGGTCACGGGGCCATGCTTGAGCCTATCCCAACTTTCATCGGTATAAAGCCGGGGAAACACTCTGGAAAGGTTGCCAGTCTTATCACAGAGCAGGTGTGGGAGATTAAACCTGGATGCCCTTCCTGATGCCCCATGGTGGTTTCAAGCCTGTAGCTTATTAGTTCCTGAAGCCCACTGGGCTACCGTGGCTCCACGCTGTACTATATGACTTAATTTAATACAGTTTTTAAGTTTTTTATTACTGTTTTGGTCCTGCTATCGCTACATTTTACAAAGTCGCATTTAAGGGAACGCCACTTTATCTGGTCATTGTATTACTACACAAAATGTGTCCTCTGCTATTAACCTGTCCTGTTGTACAGTGGCAGTGGGCAGCTGTAGCACCAAGGGAGCTGTTAGGAGTTCAGTGCCTTGCTCAAGGACTATCAAGGATGCCTCCTGAAAAAGCTGGGGAGCTAACTACCAACCTTCTGATTACTAGATGACCGGGTCTACCTCCTAAGCCATGCTACCCTAACTGAAATCTATTGGAATGTTTAGGATTACTGAAATGCTGGATGATTATATTGTGTGCAGACCTGAATGAGAAAATACAATAGAGTAGGATTTCATCATCACTTTCAGAGTTAATATGTTTTTATACTAATTTCAACTTCACTTAAAAAGCTCTGTGAATTACTTGTTCTCATCTTGCACATTTCCTTTAGTTTTCTGCATCTTGTTAGGGATTTTGTGGGAGTGGCACTTTTCAGGTAAATGTTTTTTTTCTTCTCAGAGCCAGATCTGCCAGCATAGACCACTGCATTGATTGGCTAATTCCTCATGCACATGCTCCCAGTATGCATGGATGGAATAAATCAACAAAGCTATTTATTGAAGTCTTTTAAACTCCTGAAAATTAACACCGGCATTAAATTAATGCACAACACAAGCAGTCTGTCCCTCCCCACCTAACACTGAGAGGTGACTGAAAATAGATCAGGAGGCTTGGCATAGGAACCGTGGGGAAATTGCAAATGAGGCCTGAGATTAGCTTCATTGCTTATGACTGTTTGTGTCTAGATATAATTTTCAGCTGTTTGCTGAGATAAGGCAAAAAAAATGCCATTGAAGGAGCTTTGGCTCCTGGTAAAAAGTTATCGTATTTTTAAATTATTTTTATTTGTGGCTTAGTAACCCACAGCTTACAAAAATGATGATGTGGGTTCCTGGCTTGTTGAACAGGATCAGTTTTATTTGAGTTGCTTATGTGTTCCATGATACGTTCTTGATTATTTGGTTTGTCTTTACTGGTTATGTTTTCTTTACCATGTTTAACAAAATTGGTTGATTTATCAATTGAATGATGGGGTGGCAGAACTCAATAGGTAGAGTCTGGGAACCAGAATGTTGAAGGTTCGATCCCGGATCCTGCAGAGAAGCGTGTCCTAGAGCAAGACACTGTACCCTTAACGACTCTTGAATGTACTGGTGACCTGCTCAGGGTGTTTCCCATCCTTCTGCCCAATGAGCACTGACATATAATCCACTCCCCATGTGGACTGACTATTAATATGTGGTTTATAATGAATCAATGACTGAATGGATTGATTGATTGGCGTAGGGTAAAGCTTAATTGAAATGGCTGTATGAATGTTATGTTTTGCAGTCTATCCATGTCCGCTGTTCAGCGTGCGATTCAGGAAACCCCTCTTTGGAGAGACTGGTCACACCATCATGAACCTTCTCGCAGTAAGAACATTGTTAATGAGAGAGAGAGAGAGAGAGATCATGTTTTCTGCATCAAAAGTTCTACTACTCTGCTGTTTGTGCAAGAAATGTCTGAAATTTCAAATATCTGATGTTATGATAACGCAGAGTTGGTTTTGGATGTGTGCTGACATTTGATCAAGTTGTTGTTCAAGAATCCAACCGCCCAACCCCTCTTTTGAAGGACTGTATTCAGTCTTATGTTACTATTGTTTTGTGACCAAAAAGGCCTTTTGTCTTTATGTAAATGGACTTCTCACTTTTAAAAGGTCTAAATTCCTCCTCATGTCTTCAGGACTTTCGTAACTACCAGTACACGTTGCCTGTGGTGAAAGGTCTTGTGGTTGACATGGAGGTGAAGAAGACCTGCATCAAGATTCCTAGTAACCGTTACAACGAGGTGAGTGTGGTGCTGAATGCATCCATCTCCATCTATTTCTTTGCTTATATCCAAGTTTATTCATCTTTTTAAAGTCTGACATGCAAATTCCATTTTTTATTTTTTTCTAATAACTATATTTGAAAGCATACTTATAATTTTTTAAAAACTTCTCTTTGATGGATATTTGAGTTGTAGCTTCATGATAAAACATTGACAATTACATAAATTTTGCACTTGTCCAAAACTGTACAGGACCTTTTGTCACTGAAACTAATTTCAAAATGAGAAAGTGTTCCTGGAGAGCTTTTTAATTAAATTAAAATCCAACACTTTATCCAACATGTTTTAATTTCCCAACATGAATGATGATTTTTGGACCACAGTTTAGCATGTAGACATGACATCACTGTGTGTACAACTTGAACTATCATGCAGCTTATGTATGTACATTTGACTGGCATGGAATTAGGTATATCTGAAACTGACTGGCTGGTTACCAGTCATGACCAATCAAGCTGAACAGTGGCCAATTGATGGGCTCATCTCTACTCAATCTGAACACATGTTCAAGCAGAGGACTACAGTGAGCATTAAAAAAAGCCCAAGAGGATCTAAAAATTTCTAGAAAAGAGTTTCACTCTATCCCCAACCGCTCACTGAGTGATGTAGCTGCCCACTGTTCTTATTCTATAGGAAATGGGTTCAATGCAGAGGACCAATTTCATTGAAAGAATACAATGACAAATGGCAATAGCTGTGTAAGATGATTCACTGGCTGAAGAGGTGTTAAGGGATGGACAAGGACTTCCCTCAGGTGAAGAATACAGAGCTGTGCTTCACATATCCCTTGACGTGTCGATCATCTCAGATTGCGATTGGTGCTGATGACTGTCTTGTTTTCATTTTTTTGAGGGGGGTGTCAAAAAAAGTTGTTTCCAGAATAAAACTGGATGCTCGTCAAGGGCGTTGACATTCTTGAGGATTGCATTAGAGCTCACTTACCCATCAAGACACATGTCCATCCCATTTGGGTGATGATTTTTTTTCCTTTCTCTATTTTTGGTAAAGAATATGAGGCCTTAGCTTTGCTGACTTATTTGAACCATGATATCTCGGGGTATGAATAATAGCTTTTTTCTTGTCCAACCAAAAGAGGCAATACACAAACAGTCCTATTTGGCTGAGAAGTAAACCATGGTGGGTAGATTGGGACCAGTTGGTTAATTTGCAGCATTTGGCTACTGGACGTGCTGACAGATGGGAGCTCAGCAATATGAACTGAGGACCATTTGACAACAGCTTGTAGGCAAGGCCCCCAGCACAGTGAGTGGTTAAAACCCTCCAGATTTTCAGCTTTATTTTTGCGCTGTGAAGGACAGCTTCATAGAAATGTAGAAGGTTGATTTAGAGGAAATTAAAACATGGGTTCTCTCAGCTTATGTATGCCACCGTCCTTCCTCTATCTGTCATCTTACCATATCCCATTTTACCAGGACTTAATCTGCAATCCCACTGCAATTAAGACTTAATCAGACTGCCTCTGAAGTCTGCATTCCTTACCACATACAGCTTAATTATACATGGTTGTTATTTGTCCATGCAGCTAATGAAGGCTATGAACAAGTCGAATGAACATGTGCTTGCCATCGGGGCATGTTTCAATGACCGGGCCGACTCCCATCTGGTGTGTGTGCAAAACGACGATGGTAACTACCAGACTCAGGCCATCAGTATCCACCATCAGCCCCGAAAAGGTACGGGGGTACAAATAGATATGAAATAGCATATGTTGGTGTCTATCTAGCCAAAATGTATCGTTATTTGCCACACTACAAATATTCCATCAGTCTTTTCGAAGCAGCTGTTTATCTTAGAATCTCTCTCTATCTATCTCTCACTCTCCTCCAACACACTCTTTGACTTTCCAGTCACTGGTGCCTGCTTCTTTGTGTTCAGCGGTGCTTTGAAAGCTTCTTCAGGGTACTTGGCCAAGACCAGCATTGTTGAAGGTGAGAACTGAGGTCTATACATTAGCCATTAAAATTGCTGTAGTTTCAAGTGTCTTATTTTACGCT
>OMLC01066536.1:16371-44850 GCA_900302585.1 Regalecus glesne | reverse complement strand
ATGCTGTATCTCTAAATAATCCAATACATCTATATATAAATTCATTTATTTAAGTATACATATAGATATATAATATATATACTAAATAAATGTTAATAAATGTTAATTGTTGAAGACAACCATAGTTCTTGATCGCTTCTAATTTTCTCAATCCGGGGGTGTTCCCGAATGTATTCATCTTTGCCAGGTGTATGTATTTGCAGGTACACCAGATTTTGATTCATGGTCAACATGTATAACAGAATGAGAGAAAAGTAAAGACAGAAGCATCCTTACTTCTTAAGTCTTTATGTTGCGCTGCACAAAGCGAATGGATGAGCAAGAAGCACAGACATCCAAAGAGACAAGGCATGGATCTGGTTTTGTAACCCATTATGCAGCTGTACCAAGCTCCTATTGTGCACCTACAGGGGAAGGGAAACGCATGCGTTGTATTTCTGTCATCTCAAAAATGGCCAAATGAATTAGCATTTGTGATATGTGAGTTCTATATCATTCTTGCCTTTACAGCAGTTGGGAGTGTAGGAGCCAAGAGAAGCAGGACCTTTTACATGTAGTTCATCAGATCTGATCCGTTTACTGGCTGAAACAAATCTGGCAGGGGAATATCACCGATGTGCCCAAGGCACGATGGAGAATGTCTGGCACTATATGAATGGAAGGCAAGGGCGTGCTGAAGAGAGAGCATGCACACAAAAAAAGAGGAAAAAAAATCATGGTCTTTAGTTATGCAATAATTTTTGTTTCCCATCATCGAGATATAAATAGATGTGGGTATAGGAAATGGCATTCAATTAATAAACCTGACAACCCATCTGTGTTTGCAATTATAACAAACTAGCTGAATCTTAAATATAAGAAATATCTAATTTAGTCTTTGACATTAACATGAAATAGCCAAATGTCAAAACAATGGAAAAATCTGCCGAACAATGGTCTGGTGTGGTACAGGCCAATACAAAGACATGGCCTGGCAGATTATTCTGGCAAGACGGCAAACAAGGGCAGAAAACAGATTCTACAGATTATAACAGAAACTCAACAGTTTATTCACTGTGGAAGGGTTCCTGCAAACTGAGAGAAACTGTGATTTACAGCTATAATTAACCAACAGTATACATTTTCTGTAAAGCACAAACAAGCAAAATGAGTCCAAGATGGGACATCTGAAGTTTGTACTAGCTAAAGTAAATATTCCCTTTTGGCATGCCATCAAAGTTGAACTGATAACACTACTGAATGCAATCTATGGACACCATTATTTTTGGCCACGATGGCTCAGCAGTGGTGTGTGCCTCTAAGTCGGGCGTAGTGGGTTCGATTCCCTGTCAGGAAAGGGTATCTGGCCTTAATCCCTCATGCTTGGTAAATGTGAAGTACATGCTGCACGTGCTTTGAGTGGTTGCTAGACTAGTGCTATCTATACAAGAATCAAGTACATTTAGCATCTATATCAATGCATCCATCCCTCTTCCCTTCTGTTTCTCTATTTAGTAAAGAATGAGAGAAACAATGCTAAGTTTGTCCCTTGACAATAGTCATTATCAATCCCAAATATTACAAATGTGAGATAAGGAATTTGCATTTGATGTGCAGGTTTCATGTCAGTTAATGGCTAGAGAAATGAGAAATTGAAATGATTCATACAGGTGTGTCAACCAATCAACTTGTTGAATCTGTCATATTGGAACAGACTGGTTGCCAGCTAATATATTGATGATGAATCAGAAATTCCCCACTTCTTTTACATGTGACCATTTAGACCATTAGCAGACATTTCATCATCTTTCTGTTTCACCGAGTCCGCTCTAGGAAACTATCTTATGGTTGTTTCCTAAAAAGTTAAAGGAAGAAACTGATGCCATCTTTAAGAGAAGCAGCCATAAATGAGGAACAGATATGCTGCATAGACAAAAGCACTTGTGGAAGGAATTTGACAGGAACTGACTGTATACTGTATGCAGCAACCTAGCCACTTCAGATGGGGACATGTAAAGGTCAACATACAGCAACGCTGGCCAAGACATAACCAGTGGTCACCGTGTGTCATTGGGTCTGTGCAGCCAAAATGGGCTCACATGTATAGTATGACTGTGTTTTTCCACCATGTTAACCATGAGTTGAGGTAACACAGCTCAACATGGCTCTAAGACTGCCATGGATGTGCATTTTCCCCAGGCAAAGTGCAAAAAGGAGATGTTGGAAAGCCCCACGTTGACACGGGCCAGTCAGCAGGACTTTCCCCTTGACTGACTTTCCTTCAAAATGATGTTTCTACACCTTACATAAAAAAGTGGGTTCAGTTCATCTGGACACAACTTTTCATAACATTGTGTCCAGATGAATCAACTTTTATGTGATTTCCTTATCTGGATTGTTGGGATCCATCAAGATATTTTTGTACCTTTGCTCAGACCACATGGAATGAATTTACAGTGTCAGACAGTGAAATTTCACCTTTGGACGGTGGCGTTGAGTGATGATGAAGAGCAAGCAACCGTCACCCACGAATTGGAAAAAAAAGTGAAAAAACTCTGTCCAACTGTAAAGTTGTCAGAATACAGATTGACATTTATCCATGGAGATGATGTTTAATCTTGCTTTACATACTGAACTCAAGAATAGATGTAGGATGTTGGTACACTCGCTTCCTTCAAAATCATCAGTGCACTTGTTTGTGAGGTGACCACCATCCACCATATGGCCTCTTTTCACTACAACTTACTCATTGACCTCTAACTTTATAGGGTCAGCATCGACACTTTATGACCTCTGGCCTGGTCTCAATGATGGAATGGCAGGACTGCTGCAAGTCTAGTATGCATGACATTAGGACAATCCCCCGACAGAATCCAAATTAAACACTTCGAGAGACATGTCATCTTTCAAGTTTGCTGATACTTGGTACCATAATGCACTGTGAATTTTGAGTTAATCCTCATGCTTGTTGCAACATTTTTTAAAGAATTTGTGCTGATTCTGATGTTTTAAGTCCAGCTGGACACAAGAGTCAGGAAGCTGTTGGACTGCTGATCCCTCTTATCTCAGTAGTTCACTTATTTTGTGGGATAGGAGGATTTGAGTCACATCGTGCCATAGATTTTGCTTCAAATTATGGATTTTTTCCTATAGTGGCATCAACAGACTGAAGCCAGATTGATGTCTTTTAAACCTCTTTGTTAAATGACTCCTATATTCAGATGAGCAACTGTTGCCTACAAATGATTCCATTTGAAACTTCATCTTGTGTGTGTCATACTTTTCGGTGATAGCTACAACAGTAACATGTTGTTTTTTCCATTCCTGTAACAACAGATGCTGTTAAATAAGTATGCTCCACAACCTGACAAGATATGGGGGGGAATAATTGCTGCCAAGTATTTCATGCAACAGGCTAAAAGTCACAACATTTGTGTTAGTTCTCTGATGAAATCAGCTAAAACATCCAGACTAGAAAAGAATGTCTGATATCGCTTGGGATGGTGGGATGTTTCCAGTATGTCAAGCATCCTCCACCTACAGCTTTCTAGATGTGTGATGTTGTACAGTTTGTATTCACAGTAGCCACTCAGTTTAACAATCCTTCATGTACATTCACTTCTTAAGTCTATAACATGAACGCAATGCATTAAGCAATCCAGTCTTCATGCTGCACAATACCAGTTTCAAGTAATATGAGAAAAATATATTTACAAGTTGTCCATAGTCTGCGAGCTCTTGAGATCATTCCATTCATTCTTTGCATGACAGCGGCACAAACGATGAACTGACAAGTGTCCTTAACGTCCTCACTATCCAACTGCTTCAGCACAGGACAATGAGGGAAACATTCCAAGGCTAAAAATATGATCGAATATAAGTCATATTCAGTTATATCCCAAAAGAGTACTAATAGTTTGCAGAAATGGTCCCCAGTGAAATTACTCTATTAGACTCATTTTGTATATAACCCTTAGCCAAAACCGCCCCGCCAATGATTATGCAGCCCCAGCAACACAATATTGAGAGAATCCAGTCAATATTCTGCCGAACAGAAATGAAAGGAATAAAACTAAATGTTACCAGAGGTTAGCATCCGATCCCTTGCATCAATATCCTTTAATCCTTTCATTGATCACCAGCATCAGCACTGTTCAAAGCCATGGCATTAAAGAAGCTAAGTTTGGGTAGCAATTCATATGTTTCTCTGGTAAAAGAAAGCCTAGCCTTCTCAGAAGTTCTTTCAGCCTCTCTGCCCCTCTTCTTCTTCTTCTTCTTCTTCTCCGCCCCCCCCCTCTCTTGAGTTTTACTGGCCTGCAGCCACTCTCAATTACCATGGGTGGAAAGAGAAGCAGATAAGGAGAGGCTGAAACACTGAAACAGACAGACCATGTCTGTCACTGCAAAGGGAAAATCACAGTAATGAGGGCAGCATCCTTCCAAGTGTCGGGTATGGCATGGTTGTTGTGGCTATAACCAAAGAACATGGGTAGGTTTTGATTGCAGGTCAGATGCCGGTTTAGGCTCCGTGCTTCCAAAAACTTGATTGCACGTGGTCAGTAAGAAAATCCGACTGACACTGAAGTGTTTTAGCTGCATGTCACTCTGACTCTGTTTCATTTGTCACCCCGCCGTTACGTAACTCCTCGCTCATTGAAGTATGCGGTGAATCATGCTTGGCAGGTCAGCAAATGAGCAAGGTGTCAAAAGCTACCGCAGTCCTGTCCCCGCGCTTACATCTGAAAGTCATTAGACATCAAGAGAGCAATCGACATACACAGTTGTGTCATATTCAAGTATCCATCGCAATCTGGTGTGCGTCAGCCACCAAGGAGCTTCATGTTTAACATGGTCTCTCTCTGGAATACTCATTGTAGAGCCATGGTGTTCAGGCAAAATACGGTACACTATGCAATGCAATACCGCGTTGGTTAGTTTATAACTGGACCTTGTAAAAACAAGCAGGGAGATGGACTATACTTTTCCTCAAACAGCTGCGGTGCAGTAATTGGCTATTAAACGTGTAAGCCACCCCTGCAACTGTGAATGGTCTTGGTGAGCTCAGGATTGTCGAATAATTATTTATGGGGAACAGCCAATTCAAACACTGACCAGAGAACATCATGTCTTAGCATCTGAGCTCAACTTTTTATTTTTTTTAAACAACATAAGTCTCAGAATAATACTTTTAGTCAAAGCCTTCTAAAAATAAACTAGACTTAACAGCGATATGGTCTATTTGTAGCTTCCCTCATGGAGAGCATGTGTTTCAGTTGACAGGGAGAGAACACTGGCATCGGCTCTCCATGTCAATGACGTTTCTCTCATGTCTACATTGTCCCTGACGGCTGGGACACCCACCAGCCATGTTAAAAAGATCCAACAGTCCGGCATTTATTGAGAGAAACACCATGTCATATCTTATCTAGGAGGTATTTATTTCAAATTCATTTCCGGAGTTGATCAGATGTAACCTTGTCTTGTACTAAACCCTGAGTTTTAGCGCATCCTGGTGATCAAAATTGGGAATTGAATCAAGCAAGATTTGATTCCAGATGCAATTGATTCTTTCTTCGCACAATGCTATGATAAATTCATGGAAAAAGAGCACTCAGTACAATGTAGTGTCTCTGGCACTGAAGTATAATATAGACCTGGGCGCAATGTCCGTTTTTGAGGGGATTAGGAGTCGAGGCTTATTTTTAATATGTGGGTAGAGTGGTCCTCTGACGATTGGAAGGTTGCAGGTTTGATCCAGGTACCTGCAGAGAAGCATGTTGAAGGATCCTTGAGCAAGATACCATTAACCTTAATGATCTTCCCTATGAAAGACTAGAGACCAGTCCGGTCGGTTTCTCTGTCTTTTACCCAATGAGTGTAAAGAAACTCTCCTGTTACCCCATGACCTGACTTCAGATAAGCAGTTGAGAAAGGATTGATGGATGGATGGGCTATCAAAGTGAAGTCAGCTTGACCTGACTTAATATGATTCAACCGTAGTTTCTGTTTATAGAGGAAACCGTTAAGACCATGACTAATGGTGACTTCCCACTAAAGTGATTAACCATTTTTTCAATAACCCACTATACAGGCATATTCAGCTTATTTCTAAATCACAACTATTTAGCTGAACATAGGACTGGAATGTTCAAGACAATATTCAATTTTGAGTGTTTTGATGCTAAACATTGGAACCTGCTGCCCTGGGTTGCTGCTGACAAATATTGTTTTCTGAAATTATCACTCCAGTGTTTTGGGGGATTTTGTTCTTTTCAGAGGATAACATGATGTATGTTGGAGGAAAGTGACCAAACCCTAGGAGGAACTCCGCCGGAGCGTTATACAACACTAATATTTTCCATGGAAGGAGCTGGCTGCAGCATCCTCTGACACAACAGCAACAGCAACAGAGCAGCATCACTCGCATGATGCTGCCGTTGCAGAGGGGGTTCACAGGGAGGGTGACTAGACTACGTGCTGTCGGTGGGCGTTTTGCAGGAAATAAATGTGGGCCAGGAAACAAACTGACGAGCCACATGCAGATTTCCTTCCTTGTCAGTTCGTTCACAAAAAAATGTCTTCTCCATCAGATTTGGGCTGTGGAAAACACGATCCTTGTTTACTCCCATCTCCACAACAAAGTCTAAAAATAACAATATGGTCCTCACAAAGGGATGCTGATTAGTCATCTTCATCAGTGGCTCAATGCAACTTTCAAACTAGTTCAATCCAACTCAGAACTGTTATTGGATACCGTGGCAACCAATTGTTTTTCAATTGAGATAATGGAGCCTGCCTTGTCTGACATCTTTGTTTGGTTAAGCTTATGGCTTTTGACTACATTACTACAGAATAAAAACTTCATGAGTAATGCACATAAAGAAATCCATGGATGGCAACAGAGATGTTTGGAAATACAGGAACAGTGTCTCTGAACTGCATTGGATAATCTTACCAAACAAAATGATGCCCCAGGGGCAAATAAAACGGGGGTCCACTAATATTCCGAGCAATAGGATGAAAATACAAAATCAACCCAAAGGGATGTTGGGTTGTTAAAGAAGGTTTTAAAAAACTTCACTTTTCTCAAAGCTGCCATCAGGGTGGCATAGCTTAGGAGGTAGCGCGGCTGTTTAATAATTGGAAGATTGATGGTTCGATTGCTGGTTCCTTAAGAAAGCATGTTGAAGTGTCCCTAGCGAGACACTGAAGCTCTAAGTGCTTGGGACAACAGATGAAAATTAGCCTGGTGGCTAAATCTAGCATATTGACATTCTGAATGCACTGTCTCTATAAAAGGATTCCATTCCATAAGGGAAAACCAGACAGACTCTGGGAAATAATCCTAGATTACTCCTGTAGTAAAATGTATTGCTTATCAACTCTGATCGATCACTGACCACTTTTGAAACCACCAATACTTTTGTATTTCCAGAGACTAATAGCTATTTAATGACTCTGACAAAGGGTATATATGACAGTCTCAGGAATAGAAAACCACTGGCATAATAAAACAAGTTGATGATCATTTTTTTTAAACTTTTATTATAAAGAACAACTATTTAAAGACAGTTAAGACCTGTGAGCTCATTTTAAATAAAAGTATCAAAGATTTTCTGTTTTTACAAATGTGAAAATTTTCTACGTCTCCTTCGAATGAATTTCAATGTAAATTGTTTCTGATGAATTCTCTTCGAGTGTATATTTACATCAGTCGATTTGTTTGACTGTACGTTTTAACATACATGTATTAACAAAAGATATCCACCCATCTCTTCTTCCCGTAACCTCGTTCTCCAAATCACTATCCGTGTGGGGCCGGATTTGCCAGAAGTTTCCATTTAGCCTTTTAGGGGCGTCTTCTTGGCCTCTGGGTTGTCGGTCGAGGTGTTCTAGCAGTGGTGTTGGGAATATCGCACCCAGAGGTCACGCACACACCGGGGACACCTCTCAGACCTGGGTGACCCCTCAGCCCCAGGCGGCCGACATGTCCCCTCTCACCCTGCTTTCCAGGCTGGCCATTAAAGACTCTGCCAGGACGGCCATGTTGACCTGGGGATTTGAAATAGAAATATCAGTTTGAATCCATCTGCCTTGAAGTCTGCTTTCTTTGTTAATTAGCTGAGTCCTTCTGCTTTTATGGATTCCCAATGCCAAGTTCTGATCAGAAACGCCAAGTTTTCTTTTTCTGCTTTGACATGATTCCCTTCCTGATACAGACCCTGCTTCCTCCCTTGTGGTTTCAAACACGGCCAGTCACGGCCAACAGTTAACAGTTTTACTCGCTGTCAAGTTAAAACCAGGAAATGCCACAGATGGTCTTGCATAACAATTGATTAATGCCTTAACTGAAATAACAAAACAAGCTGCTCATTTAGTTCTCATTCAGTCGAGCCATCAATCGCGTAAAGGGGTTTTTGTTTTCTTAAATCTCCGAGTTACCTTTTGGTCCCTGGTCTCCCATATAGCCAGGTAGGCCATGGCCCTTAGCTCCTTTATCACCTAGTTCTCCTCTGTCACCTGGGAAAAAAATAACAGAACCACATAGACCTTTAGCAAGGGTAGTTGAATGTCCATGTGGTCTCTTCATGCTACGGCCCTTGTTGCATCAATGCTATAAAAAATGTGAACATGCTGTTCACCTTTATTAATGACCACATGTGTTGCTGAGCTCATCACTGAATGAATGTTTAAAACACCTTGTAAATATTATTTGATTTCGTAGGCTTGGTTGGTAGGTGTAAGTCTGATGTCAAGCAAAACCATGTAACTCTGCAACAGGATCTTCCAAAAGAATGGGTGGGACATTCAGGTCTCAAGTTGTACATTATTTGATGAAGCACAGCAGTTTTGTTTGTTTGGTGTTGGGCTTTTTGCCACCATATTGAAATCTGAGGCAGTTGCAGTCTCTATATACTGGGCAGTTCAGTTTTGGTTGTTTTTTTTTTTTGCAGTAACATCACTGTTATGACAGTGATTCATGATGAATATCTTGTGTGTCACACCTCTTTCTCCTTGTCTGCCCGGATCTCCAGCTTCTCCATAGAACCCCTGTTGACCCTTTTCTCCATCCATGCCATCAATACCAGCATCACCCTTACCACAAGGAGACATGCAGAAATTAATATTTTCATTTTCAAAACATACAGTATGTGAATTATTCTTGTTTCATCTGTCTCATGGAATGCAAAATGGCTGGAAGGATTTTGTTTTTCTTTGGCACTTGATGAACACTTGATAAAGGCTCCGTGTATACTGCTTACAGAGGGCATCCAAAAAGGTTAAAAAAACAAATTATGTGTTTCATTTCTATAGGGAGAGGGGGAAATGCCACGCAGGCACCTTGAAGACAATCGGGATAACATTACGACATTTTACAACCAGGATTTGATTTGATTGAATGTTCTCATGGGTTCATGGTTTAATGAACATCAATCAGCTTGAGAATCTTTGTGACTGAAGCAGCTGTGAAGCATGAATTGATGAATTGAATATAAAAAAATGATTTTCAGTCCAAAGATGGGCTTCATACTCTCCAAGAAGTTTCTTGTCTGACACTCCTTCATTGTCTTTATGGATATGTGGAAAAATCTGAACTCCTTTGTTCCAAAGATTGCAGTCAAGCACAGTACTTGGACTTGACTTCATGCAATGTGTGAGGCATTGCACGAAGTCAAAGAGTCAAGAACAAACCTTGTTTAAGGAACTCAAATGTGTCTGTGAGGTGTGAAAGAAAAGATCTACTTAGATGTACCATTGGCTGACATTCTGTGCAACTTTAACAGGTCAATGTGTTAGCTCAGAGACTCACAGGGGGTCCGGGGGGTCCTTTTTGTCCCGGTGGACCAGGGGCACCCATGGGCACATCCCCATAGAGGGGACACACTCCAGCACAAGTCCTCTTCACTGAATTGGCAAAAGTGGACATCTGTTCCAATACCACTCTCTTGCAAACTTCAATCACGTGTTGAGCAGAGAGGGTTGGGCCCTGTGTGACAAATCATTACCACACCCATCACTGGAGGTTGTCCAGCTCTGGGACGTGCAACATGTAATATAGCAGGACAGCGTATGCCGAATCAATGAAGGCCTTCAGAAAAGAAATGTAGTGAATAGAGGGCAAATTCAGCCAAAAATACATATTTCCTTCGGCTCATCGTGGATTCATAGAACCCGTCACTGTGAGTCACAAGTAACCACAAAATAATGAGGAAGGTTTGAGGGAAATTTTGACACCCCAGTTGTTACCAAACAGCATGACTTCTTCAAGTCACTGTTACAACTATTGCAAATAATTGTCTGAGTTGTGTGGTCTATCACTTATTTGGAGATATATTACCAATCGCAGAAGAAATTCAACAGGAATCATTTTAGTGAAGCATGCAGAGGATACTGAAAGCCAGTTAATATAATGATGCTATTTAGTGCAGCTAGGTACTTTTGTCAAGGTAAGCTTTGTGTTGAGTTTCAATTTTTCCATTTTAATAGACAATACCATATACACACAATACATTACACTAGTATCAATATTATCAGAGTATCAAACGGATAGAAATGAAATAATAAACCATGTGACACTTAATTGTAACCCAGATATCATCATGTAAATCATACATCACCAACATTGCTAGACATGTATTCGCCACCCACAAGAATAGAACTTCATACAATATTTTACTTACCGGTGGGCCAGGTGGCCCCCTAAACCCATGTGGTCCTCCTTCACCTCGGACTCCCTTGGCTCCAACAGGGCCTGAGCGTCCAGGCTCGCCAGCTGGGCCACGCTTGCCCTGTCCGCCCTGGGGACCCTGCTTACCCCTGTCCCCTACCTATACAGCAGGTCAAAGGTTCAGCTGGGACATTTGTCATTGGAGTTGGAACCTCCATCAGGATGTTAACTCGGACCCAAATTATTTCAGATGAGATGGAACTTGAAATGATAGCTAGACTGCCTTACTGAACTATGACAAAGCAAAATGTTAAATAAAGATGATGTATACAATAAGCAGAATACACAAATTAAAAATACAAGCTCAAGTTGAATCCTCTAAAATGACAGGATTAGTATAGTGTGATATGGTTTTGATATGAATTAGAGTCGTGGAGTTGCAATTGAAAAATGGAGCTATTTTGTGAGAGTAATCACTCCAACGTTTCCTTTGTCTCACACGTATGACACTAAAATAACAAAAGAACATCTCACCTTGCCTTTTGGGCCCTTTTTCCCTTTTTGTGCCTTCAAAACAAAGGCAAATTCCTTGTTAATAAAATGGATGAGGAGCAGGAAATGGCTAAATGAGTAGATGGTAGATTACAATTGATACCTTTGCACCCGCAACGCCTTGGATTCCTTGAATTCCTGTATCTCCCTGTGTGATGAATTGGGGAAAGTTATATTAAAATTTTAAGTTAAATTTTGTTTCTTACAGAGATTATCAAAAGATTATAATGGGATTGAGAGTGTTTTAAAGCAAGAAAGTATGTGGGGTTATTTATTTAGGGACACTATTTGATCTGGATATGAGGGCTATTCTGTAGTTCTGAATAAGACCTCCATGTTATTACCTTACTAGGCTACTAAAGTCATATTTTAAATGGCAGGAGGCAGTTGCAAGTGTCTTGTGGGCTTATATTTAATATACATGAATAAATAAATTACCTTTTATAAGGACAGTACATATTAATGAAAATTACTGTATTTGCCTGTAGAATTTTTATGGTACACCATAGTCCTTTGAAGAAAGCGTGTCAACGTGTCCTTAAGCAGCACTCTGAACCCCTAAGTGCTCAATCTCTGAGATTGAGTGGCAACTTGTCCAGGGTGCTACCCTGCCTTTCGCTCCATGAGTACTGGGATAGGCTTCAGCGTGGCTCTGCAACCTGACTTCAGATGAGTGGTTGTCAATGGATGGCTGGATGTACCATGACTGGTACCCCCATCTTTGACAGGCTACGGCAAATCTGAACAAAAATGGTCGATTCTATTATTGTTCAGCTTCAGAGCCACTAAACTAATAGTTTAATTTCCCTAACTTCGTGCCACCCCATATACACCAAAAGTTAAAAAAGTAATCTATCAAATCCAATTACAACTGGTGTTTACACGACACCCAAAGGTTAAATGGAGTGAGATGAAAGCAAGGCAGAGAGTAATAATGTACAATATCGATTCATCACCAATGGCAAGCAAAGCAAAAATATCCTGTTTACAGAATGTAGTCATGGTAACCCATGTCTAAACCTGTCAGCTACTGAGCTAAGCATGAACAGCAGTAGTCATTAGGAGTATAAAACACAGTCAATAGAAAAGGCCTTCAGTAACATAGAAAAAAGATATTACATCTGCCTTATTACCTCCCTCTACTCCCTGCACTTTGTAGTCATAATATTTAGAGTTATCACTCTGTTTGCCAAAGTGTCTGAAAAAAAAGTTTGTTACTCTGACAGATTTTGCAAGGAAAGGAAAGCCACATTAATTGGTCATTATATATTTACAATGAAATTTGTCCCAAGCATTTAACCCATCTTATTACATAGGAGCAGCGGGCAGTTGCAGTGCCTGGAGAGCAGTTAGGAGTTTGTTCAGTGTCTTGCTCAAGGACACTATCTGAAGGAGCCAAGGATCAAACCAGCGACCTTTTGATTGCTAGACAATCCATTCTACCTCCTAAGCCATGCCACCTTACGCAACATTCTCCTGCCATTGGCGCATGTTCCAGCTAGTCCCAAGTGGCATTAAGAGCCAACTTTTCCATACAGGACCCGATCCACAATCTACAGATGACATGATTTCACATGCTCTCCACCTGGCTCTGACCTGACTTGATCAATGTGATACACAAGAACACTGTCCGTCGATTTCAATTCAGTATTCAATACCATATTCCCACAGCAACTACCTGACAAACTCAGCTTGCTGGTACTCAACACCTCCATCTGTAACTGGAGGGGAGGTGCAAATGTGGGTAGTCTGATTCAAGAATAATAATTTGTCTCTTAATGTTGGAAAGACAGGAGAGATGATTATTGACTTCAGAAGGTCCTGCACTGACTATTACCCACACAGCATCAACAGTACCATGGTGGAACAAGTGAAGAGCGCCAAGTTACTTGGTGTTCCCATCACAGAAGCCCTTTCCCTTACCATTGGCATCCATTTCCTGGTCAAGAGGAACCAACAGAATCAGTATTTTCTCCAACAGCTGAAGACTTAGTACCCTCCCACATACATCTTCACACCTCCTACAGGGGCATCATCAAGAGCCTTTCAGGAATTGCAGGAATGTTTTGAATTAACATACTGGTCAATCTTTTAAGGATTCAACCTGGAGTCTGGATTAGTCATTTGAATCAATCACTGGCTACGTTGAATTCTGTGGGGATAACCCAAACTGTATCCTTGTACAGACCATTGACTCTTAGCCCACCAGAAGCCCTGGATTAAAAGCAAGATTTGCCAGACTTGAGGAGACCATACCACTGCTGTTGAATCAGATGACAAGGAATGCTACAAAAAATCCAGGTGTGACCTATAGAGAGCCATCAAAGCTGCTAAAAGACAATATAGGGACAAACTGGAAAATGACTACACTGGCTGTGACTCATGGCACATGTGAAGGCAATTATGGACAATAAATCTAAACCCGCTGTGGCTATCAACACCTCTGCCTCTCTCCCAGATGAGCTTAACAACTTTTACAGCTCCTTTGAAGCTCACAACTTGGACCCAGTGACAGCAGCAGAGGGCCCATCCGATAAAGTCGATCTGCAGGTGACAGAGGCCGATACGTGTAAAACTTGTAAAAGGGTTGAGGCTCGTAAAACTGTTGGCCTAGACTGCATCCCCTCCTGTGTCCTCAAAACATGCTACACTCCACTATCTCAAGTTTTTACTGACATTTTTAATCTGTCACTGTCATCGTGTGTGGTTCCATTGTGTTTAAAGAACACCATTGTGCCCTTACCGAGAAAACATCTGTCTTGCCTTAATGATATCGACCTGTTGTTTTGACCTCTGTTATGAAGTATCTGGAAGACTGATTATGTCACATATAAAATGTAACATTGCTGTCCCCTTTAACCCATTGCAGTTTTCCTACTGTTCCAACATCTCAGTAGATCACACTGTCTTGTGTGCTCTACATACTACTCGAGTACATCTTGAAAAGGAAAATACCCAAGTCAAAATGTTGTTTTGTACCATCCAAACTGGCGTTGACACTCAGAAGTCTGGGTCTGGGCACCTTTAACTGTAATTGGCTATTTGATTTCCTGACAGACAGGCAGGCAGGTCCTAGGCTGTGAGAGGAAGTAAAACGTACTTGTCCACATCAGTTCTTAGGACCAGCGTATCTCAAGGCTGCTGCTTCAGTCCCCTATCGTACAGTCTGTTTAAACATGAGTATTTTGTCAAAAAATGACAATGACAGCATTGTTATATTTGCAGCTGACACAGTTTGCTGAACAGCTGATACAGTTATTTGAACCTTACATTGTAACATTATGATGTACTGTATGTTGTATAAATAATATATGAATTCATATGGGAATAGTCTATATAGGTCTGTTTTTTTGGGGGGGGGCAGCATTTCCTCGTGTGTTTCATGTTAAGGCAAAGAGAGCAAGAGTAGAATAGTTTCATTGTATCCCAAAACACACAATGAAAATCTGACTTTGAAATATATTTACATTCAACACACTGTCTTCCCCATGTCTACTGATGTGCACACTGTGTAGCGTTTTCTGTACTTTTAGCATTGTCCCGAGTGTATTTATTCATCCCCCTATTTAACATATTGACAGTCTGACTGAACGTGCTGCCCTCTGTCTGTGTTTCAGCATATGGTCCAAGGAGGACATAATTCCGTCTCTGCTGTGATGAACGGTATACGGTTGAGATGACAAAGCTCCACCTGACTTGATTGAGGAGTATGGGGGACCGTGACAAACCAAACCAAGTGGAGCACAGTTGGAGGGAGTTCGGGCCTCTGTCATATCCTCTGAAATATTGTAAAGAAGGTAGGCAACTCTATTCATATTCTATAGGATATATACCTTTGAGGAAAAGGTGGTGATGTGTTCAGGAATAATGATGTCTCAACCCATCCAATATGCATAAGGGAAAAACTGCTCTACTCATAAATTGCTGCTAAAACAACAGCGTCAAATGTAGAAAGAGCACGACTTCTCAATACGCCCCATTTTAGAAAGCTAAACAAAATGCTAATAAATGTACGTTCGGTTTTCACTCGTGATTTGTTTTCACGTGATTTTAAGGCTGAATCTAATTATCCTGTTCATATAATATGACTGCTTTGGAAAAAAACAAGTAATAATTCCATATTCATTCTGATGGTGCATCAGCTAGCTCGTACGTTTTCTCAGAAAATGTGCTAATTATTATTAATTGTAGTATTAGGGGTGGAAACAGTATTCGGAAATATGGTGTCTTGAATAAATTACTTAAAATTGAATGCTTTAAAAAAACAAAACGTTTTCTCTGCCTTTAATTAATGATTGACAATTTTGATATACCAAGGGTCCGTTTTAACCAGGTTCCTTCATGTTGTTGTTGTATTTGGCGGATTTTGGCAAGACTGAAAAATCCCATAAACATCTTGAATGAGATCTTTAAAGGAAGATTTGTCCTGGCAATCGGTACAAAGTATCCTGTAAACACCTGGGATGGGTCCCCCAGGGGTATATAGCACTCGTTTTGACCTTGTGTCCAGATGGGGCGAGTGGGATGCTGTGAGCCAACATGTCCTGGGAGCCACAGTTAAGAAATCAAAGGCAGGAGCCACTCCAGAGAACTAAATGAATTATCCGATTGTTTGTTTCACCTCTTTATGGGGGTTGATATGGGTTTGCTGACAGATGGCTCTGGGGTTGTGAGTTATAGGAGAGCTATGGTGACACATGAAGCGAGAGGGCAGCCTTGCGTGGTTGGTAACCCGACCCTGCCTTCCTGTTCTCTGCCTGTCTGAACAGAAATGTAAAGAATGGAGTATGGAATGCATCTTGTGTTTGGTTTTAGAAAGTAATTTAAATTTTAGACAGCAGTAATTTGACCACTTCCCAAAATTTATTTGAGATTTTTCCTTATAATTTAATGACTAGATGAATACTATTTGGACACATTTTGCATTCAATCCATTAGCTAACTGCAAAATGTAAGCCCCATCAAGATTGGGTAAAGCTACTGCTAATGCAGATGTAAACGTTGTTGTTTTTTTCTGCACGCCTGTAAATTCTGATAAAGAACTGCTGGCCATGGCATCAAATGTGAACTTTCACAATATGATGTGAACATGTTGAATTTGGATCTATAATTGGTAGTGGATGAGGATATGTTACCTTGGACCCTGGTCTGCCGGGTACACCCACATGCCCCTGCAGAGAGATGAGATGGGTTAGCAGTTTGAATGGAAATTAATTTAGATTTCAAAGAGCTTAGTAAATTCATCTGTAGCACTCACAGTTGGTCCAGGTGGTCCAATAAATCCAGGTCTTCCTGGCTTTGCTGCAGAACCCTTGTAACCTCTTGGGCCCTAGAGAGTGAAACATATATTAAACCTATGGAGGGTCCCCGGCTTATACTCTCCACACTGTCACTTTCCTTTAACATGGCCAACCACTTTACATACATAGAGTTTGAAAATGCATTGTGTGTTCCAATTCAGCGATGGTTAGGCAATGACTCCTGAAATGGTGACTTACAGTTCGACCTTGAGGACCCATTTCTCCTGGTGGCCCCAAAGCACCTTTTTCTCCCTGTTGAAGATCAAGTCACACACCTTAGTAAATGATTCTGCCAGAAGCAGCACGCTTGTGTATTTATTCAACAAATGCAGACTTGGCATATCACCTTTGTACCAGTTTGACCACTTCTGCCATCGGGTCCTTGCGGTCCTTGATAAGCCTGTGTGAAATGGACGATAGATCAGAGTAGATACCTTTCAAGTTTCATTGAATCAAACATAAATATAACCAGAAGACATACCTCTATTCCTTGGTCTCCATCTCTGCCCAGAAAACCAGGATCCCCAATAATGCCCTGGCAAAATGTCATATTGATTAAAAGTCATATACATTATTCTGCAATCATATTTGAGCTTACAAGTGTGATGCTGTAAGAAGCTCAGCAGTGACTTACCTTTGGTCCAATGGTGCCGCTTCGACCCTTAGGTCCCGGGATGCCCTGGTTCCACAAAAGCATACGATAACAAGATTGTCTGTAGTGAGCTTATGTTGACTTTGTAATGCGACCCTTACACTGTAACCCCACTCAAATGAAAGGGAGACATCCTTTGGAAAACGAAGTGATGATAAATACATAATACTTTCGAGTACATACCGGTTTCCCCTTTTCTCCAGGAGTGCCCCTCTCCCCTGGATCTCCCACGATACCCTGTCAAATCACAAACACATTTTCAAGCTACACAAGTTTTGAATGTAATTCTAATCACCCATTTCCTCAAACAATATGGCGCTTACATCAGACCAAAGAAGTCTGTGTTTTGGATGTCTAGGCCGGCGGTGTGCCTTTTCTCTGTATGGAGTGCAGTAGGTTATCATAGCAGCCGAGGACTTTTCCTCAATGACTCACAACGTTATGTTGATCTAGTTCAGGCCCTCCATGCGTCGCCAGAATCCAACCACATGCACTGATGTTGTTTATGGACGCAGTACATATGCCAGAAACATAGTCCTGTTCACTAGTGCTTCTTACCACATAAAACAGGATTTATTTGATCTGTGTGCTTACATGAGAGTCTTTCAAGATATGAGTCAATGAAAGAAGAGTCTGATGGATTTTAGGAGGTTCCTATATCTATAAAACAAAAGCAGGATTTGATGGGCATGTTTGGGACTCAGCACCCACCTGCTTTCCCTTAGACCCACGTGGGCCTTCTTTGCCAAGGGCTCCTTTTGCTCCCTATAAACAAAGCCGTAATGAGATGGACATGATTGCGTCTACATGAAAAGAAAACTGAAGAATCAAACATCACATTGAATTGAATTACCTTAACTCCCTGGTATCCGGGTATCCCTTGATACCCCTTTTCACCTTCAGGACCCTTCAGGGAGGGTAAAATATTAGTGATGGAGTGACAGACGATCATTCACAACAGGTCATACAGCGATGTGCTTAAAGTTAACTTACGACTTCTCCTCTTTCTCCGGTTTCTCCATTCTCTCCCGGTTGGCCCTGAACCCCCTTTCATTAAAGACACGATGTCCATATTAAGTCCTCAGTTGTCCTTTTTAGCCATGCAATTCACGCAACAATAGCACAGCACAGAGCTCCAATTTAAAAGTAGGAAACCTCACTAATCACATGCTTTCACTTCCTCATGGAATGGATCTAATGCTAAAAGTATTTGATTTAAAAACACACCTACTATTAAGACAATAGAGGAATTTACCTTAAAGCCCCCTGCCCCATGTAATCCTTTCAGTCCCACGGGTCCTCTGTCTCCCTGTAAGAACAACATTGTCTTTTTTGTTTGGATTCACAGTCTCATAATACAATGGGAATAATCCATGTCTGATACGTTACCACTCGGCCACGGAGCCCCCTCATCCCTTTCTCCCCTTTGATTCCTTGTTCGCCCTGTGGACATGGTGTGGGTTCATTGATAAATGCGGAACGAGTCAAATAAATCAATGTGGGGGGAAGAAAAAAAGGAGTGTGTAAATGGAAGTCTTACCTTGGGCCCATTCTCGCCAATGTGGCCGTAGTCACCTGTGTTTCCCATAATCCCCTGGAACACAAGCATGGGTCAGAAACACACTAGTCTTTGCTCCAGGTCAATATTTATAGTACATCAACTATATTGGAGAGGCAGACAGGATTTAAATATGAATTTAGATATTTCCAAAGAGCAAATGTGTTTCTGTGTTAGTCACTTTCCATGGGGAAACTAGTTAACATTGACTACCAGTGTCAACTTCAGAAGTTGTGAAAAGTTTCAAAATTGTGGCATTTTCTTTTTAATGGCACGATCAGGAAGTAGCAGTAAACTCTTAAGTAGTTGCCATGGTAATTGTAACGATTTGCTTTTTTCATATTCAAAATATTAGAAATATGTTATCTAGTTTTTGGTCCTTTTTTTGTACTCACTGAGAAGTCGAATGCTGAACGATATGTAGGGGCCGCAGTGGCTCACCGTTAGTGCGTACCTCCAAGTTTGGTATTGATGTTGGGACCAAATGATTAGGATGGCAAGATAAACAAAGCTGAAGCTATTAACATTAAAGTAGGGGTCTGTTTTATTTAGGTGGGACAATGAACCAGCAAGGATAAACTTATTTACTGCCGTCAATGCTGGCTTTGTCACACCTAAATCAAACAGATCCATAATGAAATGTTTTTAGCCACAGCTGTGTTTATCCTGCTATGCTTACATCATTTGATCTCAACATCATTCTTGAACTTGCAATCAACTCTAAGCAGTTGTCATGGTAATCGTAATAATGTGGATATTTTATTCATAAAATCTTTGAATATTCTATCCAAGTAAGATAAGTAGGGACCACGGCAGCTCAGCGTTAGAGCGCGTGCCTTCAGGTCGGGAATAGTGGGTTTAATCCCGCCGCAGGGCATCAGGAAAAGGTCACCCGGTCTTAATCCCCCATGGTGGGTAAATGTGTGAGGCATACGTTGTGAAGTGCTTTGAGTTGGTGGTAGACTAGAAAAGTCTTATGGAAGAATAAGTCCATTTACCATTTAGACGAAAAAACAGCACTTTGGAAATTACATAAAAGATCGGTGGCTTTCGTGTTTGCACAGATCCTGGCTTCCTCAGATACACAGAGAAAATTGTGTTTTCCAACTGAAATTTTACTGAGTCAACAAACAAGTATGAATGGAACAAGTCCAGCACGCCTCTGCACTGTCGGTTTATTTAACCGTCTCACCTACGAATGTTTTAAGCATAGTCAGCTGGGAGGAGGTTAACCTCAGAGATGGCCGACGGTACGCCGAGAAGCACAACTGTGAACTTTATGACATTCTCAAGGCAGTATAGGTCCAAAGGAAGTGAAAGGACCACACACCACCCGAGATGGGCAGTCTATATATCCGAGTCAGGAAATACCCTCTTTCAGATGCCAGCAGGGTTTGAAGATAATGGTGTTGGGCTCTGTGATTCTCAAGCTGGCAGGGGGTCAGGCCTTCAAGGAGTTACACAAGACAGATGTGAACTCCCTTGTGAGGAGGGCTTCAATTTGGCACTTGAGTGTATGGCATGCATGGTTCTGGAATAGTACTCCATGTGCATGCACACGTGTGCACACGTACGTGCACTCAAATATGTGTATGCACAGGCGTGATGTGGGATTTCCCTACTAAACACAAAGGGCATGTTAAATGCCAAGCCGTTACATAGGAAGCAGTCTTTTCCTCTTTAAACGCTCTACCAAACGTGCTGTCTCTGGACTGGGTTTAACAGGAAACGTTAAGGTTTGCCCCCAATGTCACATATTGAGACTTTAGCATCAAAGAGATGAATAACTCCTAAATATCACGTGGAAATGAACATGAGTGCTGCTGGATCAAGCACAGAATTGGGGAGAAACCTGTACACAAGCATATGACAGTGGATCCTACAGCAGAATTCTGTAATTGGTCTTCATACGCTGCTGTGATTACACCAAATGATAAAAGTAGAGATATTTTTGAAAGGAAAAACATGACATTTCATATTGGAGGGATTTTAGGGAGAGTTGTTCCTTTTCTGATGTGAGGGTCTAAGGAAAAGATATTGTGTTGGTGTAAAGCCCACTGAGGCAGATTTCAAATTTGTGATAATGAGCTATACAAATAAAATTGACATGACTTGACAAACTCCAGATATTATTAAGGAAGCTAATTATCAGAGATTTGGGTAGTACGGTTACTTCTCTAAGTCCGGTTTTACTGTTTGGGCTTCATTACAGGGGAATTAGTAGTCTCAAAATGGAAAAGCGAAACCATTATGAGACCCTATGATCCTTTGCCAATCTGATCTAAACCAATCGTATATCCTGAATCAGAGCCTTGGCTGAAACATGTTGTAAGTGGTTGTTTCAAGAAGTCCCAAAAAAACAAATTCATTATCACATCAACATATGTTGATTGTGTTTCTTGGCTTCACCCCAATTCTGTTGCGGGGGGGGGGGGGGGGGCATGCGTCTCAAACTGTGAGAGGAGCCCCTGTGTTTACTATCGTTAAACAGCCTTGCTTCCAGATCTGTTTCCATCCTGCCGTCTCTTGGTAATGCTCCCACTGCCATTTTCCACAGCTTCACCGCTGTCCCACGACCAAGAGTTTTACCATTTCAGTCGCCCACAGTTCTGTTTAACCCTTTACTGGGCAAGTCTGTTGTAGGGGCCAGAATTCAGCAGTGACAGTATGTTGTGTCTTAAAAGGTAGTTGGATGTTGTTTTTTTTTACCCCCAAAATGAACATAAGTACACTTCACACCAATGTGAAGTCATCCTGCAAGTATCCTAAACTTACTTACCCAGTTTCCCAGTCTTCCTGGTTCCCCTGTATTTCCTGGGAGACCTCTGTGACCCTAAAGATGAATAAAACACGTTGGAATGGATTTTAATTGGTTATTTAAGTTGGGTTGACTCTTCTGTATTATGTAGTTGGGCGACAGGGAAAGTCGTGGTCACCTTTGTTCCTGAAGGTCCCTGAATTCCAGGTTGTCCATGCATACATTTGCACGTTGGCATTCCAGCAGTAAGGCCAATTTCTGCATACCCTCCACACTGTCAAAGCCAAACAGAGGGAATATTCATGAGTTTAAACCCATCTGTATAAGATGAAGTGAAATGGTGAATGATGGAGGACTCACCACACTGGAAAGCTCACAGCAGCCTTCTGAGTAGGCCTGCTGTGGATCACAGGACACTTCCATCTGCTGGAGATCAACCTAGAGAGACCGATGAAATATAGTCATGCAGATGGGAAATCAAGGATTTATTGAAAATGAAAGAACCAAAAGGTAAAATAAATAGCTTAAAGAATGAGATAGAATGTGGATAAATGGAATGGCAGTGCTCACCAGTAAGGTTTACTTTATAAATACTTTATAAAGGATTATTCATTTCTTAATTAATGGTTGATAACAAATGCTGATTTGCTACAAATCTGTAATATGAAGTTATAAAAGATTTATGAAGACTTCCTGGGTTGCAATGTTGGAGTCTCCATAGAAATTCTCTCAAAAATGATAGAAGACCAAATGGCCAAACTGTTGTATGACAACTACACTAACTAGTACCTAACCTTAACCCTAAGCTCAAAGAGCAACTAAATTCCTTATCACTTTTGTGAGTTTGCTACCGTGTTGAGGTGAAAATCCATCTATGAGTGTTGGATTGATGTAGGTACCAAGAGATTAGGATAGCAGGATAAACAATGCTGCAGCTAATCACATTAATGATGACTCTGTTTTATTTAGGTGGGCAAATGAGCCGGTATGGACAGAATTATTTACTGACATCAATGCTGCCTTGGCCTAAATCTACCCATCATTAATGTTATTACCTGCAGCTAAGTTTTCCCTTCTATGCATACATCGCTTGGTCCCAACACATCATTCTAGCACTTGTAGATGCTTTTCCAACTTCAGAGGAAGCAAACTCATAAAATTGGGACAGGATTTAGCTATTCATCAACAGCTATGCTGTCTAACCTTAGCCTTGAGCTTAATTGTGTATCTATAGTTATCACTATTGCATGAATATCAGCTTTTGTGTATATATTGCGAGTCATTTTCAAGTCCTGCTATTTGTACACCACTTGCTGAGTATGTAAGTTGGCATTCATCACTGGTCACATTGTTTCTGAGTGAATATCTGTAGAGACAGCCTCATAACGATAGAATGAAGCCTCCCAACCTGGCAACCCAAAAAGTATTTTTTGTATTAATAATGCATTTAAAACATCTTATTACAGATGCATCACTGAACAAGTTAACAACTATTAATTAAGTAATCGTGTCCATTATGAAAGATTAATGAAGTACGTCTTATTGTAGAGTGGCAACAATACGACCATAAAACGTACAGCCACTGAGCGGTGTCCTGCGGCCCGCTTGACAATGGCGGTGTACCCCCGACGGATGACGGGCCTTGGCTCATCGATGGGCTCCGCGCTGACCTCAACGCAGTCCACCAGCAGTTTCACCTCGCCGCCCCTCACACTCAGCGCCAGCTTGTGCCACTCCCCGTCAAACAGCTTCTCGAGCCCATGAAAGGTCCGCAGCATCCGAGTGCCCCGTGGGCCAGTGTAGAGGAAGTCCAAAGAATTCGCTTCCCCATGGAAACGTACGCCTACCTGCTCATGCCCCTCCGGGTCACTGACCTGCCACAGGTTCCAGGTAGTCCGGGCGGCCTCTTTAGTCACCTTAAATGTGGCGATGATGGAGTAGTCGGAGGGCAGGCCGTCTGGGTACACATCACTGTGGTGGCACAGTCACAGAGGTTTATAGCACTGGATAGCAAAGAGGTTAGTTCAGGGATAACTCAATTATTTGTAATTGAGAGTACTTTGTATGTTTCACAACGAGCCAAAACTACACTGGCGGGTTGTACTAATTAGTGCTCCCCATCTGGTTAAAGGCGGGTTGATCTGTAACATGTCTGATGTAGTGTGTGGCTGTCATGAAAACATGCATGCACATAACTCCCCATTGCACATGATTGAACACCACTGGAAAACATGATATGGTCCATAAGAGAATAATTAGAGGTTTAAGTTATTGGACGCCAGGAGTTAATGTTACAAACATGGGAAAGAATAAAAAACAGTTACTTATGGTTTTATAATCTACTCAATTTCTACAAAACCATCTGACATTGGACAACCTCAACACCCAGCTCTGTTTGTGACATTCTTTTTGGGGGGGAGGACCTCCATCATTGCCCTTTGATGCTGCACTTCTAAGAGATTTTGCCATTCTTTGTGTCTTCGACCCTTAACATGAGTTACGGCCTCAGAAACAGTGTGGCTTCGATGTCAGGCAGAGAGGATTCGGGCAAGAGAGCTTGCAACAACAGCAAGAAAAGGACATTGCAAAACAAATTTACCAGTGATGCTGTGTGGAAGGAGAAACTTCTAGCAAGGATGATCAAGCAAGTAAATGATACCGTCTAATGGAATTAGCACTCTAATGTACTGACGGAGAGGTCCGTTTATGTGTCATGATTAGATCAGTTCCTACGTTGTCGGGGTGAACACGGGCCTGGATGGAGTTTAGACAATTAATGCTGGATGCCCTTCCTGATGCCCTGTGGTGGGTTTGAACCTGCTGCCTCTGGCTCATCGATTCCCAAAGTGTATGAGCTCTACCACTGAGATGCCGCAGCCCCCAACACTCTAATATACTGAGATGTTTAAAATAACATACCAGCTATATTATTGTTTTCTTATCCACCTAACTTTTGGAAGAGGTTAACAAGGAGCTCCATCCACTAACTACATGGCCTGGATAATCTTTTTGTCTTTTGCTCCTGCCTTCTACAACAGTATCAAGTACTGCAAGGCAAGAGCTCCTCTGTGAGCTCCTCTGTGTAAATCTGCTTTTGAGGTCTACAGTAAGGACACATCATGATGAATGTGTTTTCCGCAATGAGAGATAAATGACTTCTGTGGGGGGAAAAACAGGAACATAAGCAAGGAAACTGAGTATGCATTGTAATTCAGAGAGTGTCGGCAGCTCCTATGAGGCCTCACTGGCTCTTAAGTCTCTGCAGTACCTCATGGACCTCTGTAGATGGATGGAGGGGTTGACGCGGTAGGCGACCGCCTCAGGTTCAGACCCATTAACTCTCCTCACCCCTCTTGACTCTGGCACACGGAGCTCCTCCAGGAGATCAAAGCCTCACAGAGGAAACACGAATTCAGCATCATGGATGACTTCTGACATCACTTGAGCCAGTTAACATTTATGCTGTCCCTGGCCTACGTTATCTGTTAGAACAGTTGTTTAATAGGGACAATGCTTGTTCATGAACATTTAGAATCAAATGTAACTTGCCACTTTGGCCATCAGGCTAATTATCTTCCATTGTCCCTTTTTACAAAAGTTTTTTTTTAATTACCTAAAACTCACTCTACACAATGACATATACTACTTAGCACATACCAGCAGCCATACTACTTAAAACTCATTCTATATAATAACTAGCACTGAGCATAACTTCAAGGTGATGTTGCACGAAATCATCCTAATTACTCAAGTTCTCATCATTCACAGTACATGAAACCAGAACAGAGCAGCCCACTTGAGACTCACTCTGCATAACAAGTAAGCCCTTACAGATGACATACACCCTAACACAGAACACCTCCAGAAGGTTTTACAGTAGGTTATGGGAGTAGTGTGGATTGTCCAGTAACTATATTTTTCAATGATTGGCAAATGAAGCAAGTGTTACCAAATCCCTTATATCAGTTTGTGTATGCATGTGGATTGCAAGAAGCATGGAGAAACAGCCTCGTATTGACCAAGATTGAAAGAATCACTTGAATCACTGGATTTATATATTGTATAGCATGGCTCAGGTGGTAGAAGATAGGTGGTTTGAACCCTGGTTCCCTTGGAAAGTATGTCAAGGTGGGACAACAGATGAAAATGAGCCTTTGGCTAAATCTGGTACATTTGAATTTAACTGTTCTTTAATATGCACTGTCCCTGTAAAGGAGATTTTATAGGTGTGTGTGTGTGTTAGATTTCTCAGTTTATTGATAAGATCGTAGCAAATCCGTCATCAGCAAAGACTGTTGGTTATCTGCATGACGCTGATACATTTTGAGTACTGGGAGTTTTAGTTCATGTCAGCACAACACTACTGACTGTTAATAGTAGCACGCAGGGTTAAGTCCTCATTGCAAATAAAATATCACCTCGATGGTTGAAATGATGTCTCTCAAAACAGTAATGACACATCTATCTATATCTGTCAGGGCTTTATGAGTGTATTGTTGGAAAATGCTGGCACCTAGTGGAATCATTGCATGCTGTACCTCAATAGGGCTAAATGATCATCATCTACCACATGACAAGGCCTCTAGGAGATACATGGACGACAATTGCATTCAAATGTCGACTGCTACTTGTATTTGACTTTAAGATGAAATACAGAGGGAAGACTTACTTGGTAAATTTTGACATTGGGTTGATCCCAAGAGGGCGAAAATGAACACCAGCATCTCTCCACTAGCTGGCATTTTCAGGTTTCGATAGTCAGGGGTTATAAGTGCCTGCAAGAGTCGTGTGAATAATCAGATTCAAAACCGATTTACAGGGTATCTTGATCTGATCGTATACCACAATATGGAGTCATCAGTCCCTAGTTCTACCAAAATCTAAATGGGAATGAAAACTGTGAGGAATCAGACAGAATCTATCTGTGATGCACCACATCAACATGTTCATAATTCTTTATGAAAGCAAATCTCTTTTTTTAAAAATTAACAAGCAAACTAAATACATGATGTGCATATTAATAGAAAGAGCCTCAATTTAATAGCCTTGGTTTGCAAAACAATTCTAAATAATATAAAATATTGATAGAAATATTTATATATTTGCAAAAGTATTCTATGATAATAAAAATATATTTTCACCATCATTTTTGATAAAATGATTTTTCGCCAAGTAGCATGAAGCAAAATGTATGCCCCAATTTGTCTGTTGAAGAGCATGAGACCTGATCAAGTCGCAAAGTCACAGGAAAATGATTAAATTATCGTTCACACCAACTTAACCATATTCACATCTGACCCACCCGGTGTGCCGTGAAGCAGCTCTAAACGATCTCCCGACCTCTCATCACGCTTTGCCCAAATCCATAATCACATGCTTTCAAAAAATGTCTCTTTTATTGATCTCAAGCAAGAAATCCTCAGAAATACTCACATATTACTGAAAAAGAGGCTCCCAGGGTGACTCGCAGAAGGATCTTTTACAGTTCCTGGAGTCGAGGCTATATCCTAATCTGAAGTGGCATCCCAAGGGCTAGCTGCCGTGTTGAACAGGCGGACCATTAGAAACCAGATGCACCCTGGCCCTCAGAAAAGCCCTGACCCATGTGCTCCACAACACCTTTGGTCCCTGAGGGATCTGCCCTCTCTCATAGGCCAGTGAGGTGGAGCAAACTATGAGATAATGCACACTCCTCAAATGAGTGTGTTCTTCAGATTCAGGACAGTGGCTACACCAGGGTGTCCATTCATCAACAGGGAAACTCTACCCCACGGTGAAAGAAGATAAGGGATATGGATTTAATCCTCTCCCTTGCTTTATTTCATGTCACTCAATGCTGAAGATACACACATTTTATTATCTATCACCCTGTAGAAAAGATTTGATCTCCTCCTGTTTTCACTTTACATGTGTAATGACCCAATTTATAAAAGCAAGATACTATGCATTGTAATGCACAGTAATTCTCTCAGAGATCTGTCAACGTGACCTGTTCCCAAGGCGCTCATCCGTGGATTCTATCTGAGAGAGAGATGTAGTATGTCACAGATAGGCACAAGGTGCTCTGCAAACACTGAGGCTCAAGGCTAAGCGGGCCCCCCATTGAAAAGACCACACTGGACCTGAGAAATGGGCCAGAGACCGAGGCTAAAATCTTATGCCGAATTATAATATGAAGGACTGTTTGAGCGCAGGGATACGGATGTAAACCACTGTATCTACGGCAGGCAGTAAAGGGTCGATCCAAGCAATCTTCCTCACTTGTGTTCATGCCATAAACATATGTAGTCAAGACCTAGAACTTTAAAATGGGGTTTTGCCGGGCGAACCTTAAAGCAGGGAAGTGTTCCTTGTGGCCTTCAGAGAAAGTTTTGAACCCGCATTGACCCCAGTGACTCGTTTCACCCGGACTTAGAGTCCTGCATAGCTCAGTGGGGGCGGCATAGCTCAGTGGGTAGAGCGGTCGTCTGGCAATCGGAAGGTTGCAGGTTCGATCCCCGGTCCTGCATATAGCATGTCGAGGTGTCCTTGACCAAGACACTGAACCCCTAACTGCTCCCCGAGCACCATATGTTGGCAGCTCACTGCTCCTATACAATATAGGTTGGGTCAAAAATGCAGAGAAATCCAAATTTCCCCTTGCGGGACTGATAAGGGAATCCTTTACATAATCATGACCTTTGACCCATGAAATGCAAATTCCCCTCCTCACTATCCTGTCCCCGGAGCTTGCTATGTTAATTTTAAATTAATGTCACATACATTTAAAAAGAGGAAGAGAGAGAGAGATAGGGATAGAAAGAGGCAGCAATGGAGGGAGAAAGAGAGGTGGGGTGACGCTATGACCTCAAAGTACACACACACACACACACACACACGCGCGCGCGCAAAACAGACATCTGTGGTCCACGTCGGTATCTCAGGGTAGCTTTCTGCAAGCAGGTTTATTACAAATATGATACAATAATCATTTGAGTTGAACTGAAATTAACCGTACGCTGACGGGGGGGG
>OMLC01066536.1:0-16351 GCA_900302585.1 Regalecus glesne | reverse complement strand
AAGAAGATGAGAGGGGGGGGGGGGGGGGGGGGGGGGTGCACTACAGGATGCCTAACTATGGTGCGCCACCTCCGACTTGAAACCTAACACTGCTGTGAGCTGATCAAACGAAACGGGGACTGCGGGCTGCTGTTCAACAAAGGGACTTACAAGCTGTATACTTCATTAAGGGCTTTTAGCGTGAACTTGACTTCAGTAGTGGCTTTTATTTTTATTTCAGAGAGTTTCTGCAGTTTTCACTGTGGTTTCTCGTATTACATTGTGTTGCCCCTTAAATGCGTGTTGGCAGTATATCATAGCACTTTAAATAGATAGTTGCAGTGTTTTGAATGGTGCAGTAATGGCACCATCCATCCCACACATCAGCATACATAAATTACAGTGCATTCAGTAACTCAGGAGTGCAATCCTGCATGTTGCAGTTCATTACTCGTGTACAAATATTAGTTCACGTTAATGTCTTCTGTCTCAAGTTTTTTTCTCGTCCCATCCCTCAAACCTCTACAGGTTTCGCTTCAATAAAATAAAGCAATAAAAACATGAACATTTTTCACAAAATAATAAAATACATTAAGACCAGAAACACAAGGCCATTGACATTCCATTCTCACATAAAATTAATCCATATTTTCCTTTCAACAGAATATTTTACATCTTCGCAACATCTTAAATAACACACCACATTCGCAGTCTTTTTAAGTTTATGAATCTCCAGTGTCCGTTAAGTCTCGGGGAGCGTCTGGTTCCACGGGTTTGTTCAAGGCCACTGACTATCGCTTCGATCCCTTGGCCAGTTTGCTCGTGGGGGTGGATCTCCTCTTGGGAGTGGGGATCTTTGAGGGTTTTACTCCACGCTGCCGGGATGTGGGGCGGGGTGTCGCTCGAGTCGATTCACCCACGGTCTCGGACATGTCTGAGCACACGGATTGAATATCTGAGATGTCAAAGTCGGAGGCGTCGCTGCCCCTTCGACTGCTACCTCTGCTCCCCGCTTTACTTCCAGGTCGACTGGTGGATTTTCTCAACTCTAGGGAGACAGACGGAGGAAAAAATAAATCCAGATACACCGTGTTAAGCAATAAGAATAGGGCCCTGCACCGGAGCCAGTAAATCCTTCCAACAACAGTATGATGTTAGTTAATGTGTTATCATCATGCTTGGCAATGACGCTGTCTGCTTTTAACTCACCACCGAATGTTTGTGCTCGAGCCTTCAACACAGCAGCATTGATCAAGCTTCCCTCCTCACTGGACTGAAATCCTTTTCCTGATAAATACCCAGGCAGACGTAATTTGGTGCCCTGAACCGGTGTATTCTGCGAAACACAGGACATTCATTACAATGAGTCTACACGAACCTACAACGGAGGGTCGTCAGCATAGCGCACTCATGAAAACAAAACCTCTCCACACAGTTTTCCCACTTTAACTGACTCTCTGATATTCAATTTGGTTTTTGATTAGGATCCCTAATGATCGTTCATCATGGCTATATTAAGGGGTAAGTTAGATCTACTAAGTTGCTTCGTAATTATACATGCATATATTAAGAGCTTGGTGGTTCGTATGAGTATGTGTTAGTAACTGCAGCAGATTTTGTCTTCAGGCAGAAGCAAAATATTTGACCTGTTAGTACTTCAGAAAGTTACAGCTTTTACTGACCCAACTGAAATACATATGACACAAGCAATATAAACAAAAAAACTATGCTGTGCTTTGTGTCTTTTGCTGCTGATGCACCTGGAATGATTTATTCCAGCGCTAAGCGCTAGTAATAAAAATAGGTTTTTCAAGACTATGCATAAATACTGCAACATGTTTAGCAGGCCAATCGGTCTTTTGAAAAGTGTACAATAGATTTCAGTTGGATAGAAAGGGCCAGTTGTTAGGTGAGGAATCTGATGGTTTTCCACATTGTAGCTGTCACTATACCTCGGAGGATGAACCTTGGCTCCCAAAGGAGTCGGATGATTTAAGAGGAGTTGAGGGTTTGCTGTTTGCAAGCCATGGTTTATCGTAATTTCTGGTTATGTGTTGGGGACTCTGGGAAACAATGGCAAATTAAAACAAAAATGTATATGCAAAGATTCACATGGAGAAATGTAAAACTATAACAGGAAGGGGAAAGCTGAACAGAGGGGGAGAACTGTAATGGAGGCTAAGAGAAGAAAACAAGAGGACTAACTAATGATCAATGAGATAACAATCAAATATGGCAAACTAAAACAGAATAGGTGGAAGAAGAGGACGGATCGGGAAAACCTGAGGCGCAGGACACAGTCAGACCGAGTCCTGTGTATTGGGTAAAGGAAAAAAATGGACTTTTTTTGTGTCCAACTGCCAAACAGCTTGCTTCTCCAGGTGGGATCTCATACCTTAGTCATTAATGGGTTTGCCTGAAGTGGACAGCTGTGGCTGGAGTTGGACCTGTTTGGAGAGGTAGCTCTGGATGAGGGCCGAGACCTCCTACCCCGGTAGCGGAAACTCGCCATCACTTGTGAGGTGCCTTCTGGAAGGATGAACTTTTCCCTCAGCTCCACGTTGGTTCTGCCTTTAGCTGAGAAACAACATTCAACATTAGTTACGATGCATAGGTGCATGTGCACAACTCTTACAGAATGAGGATGAGCAGTGATTGTCTACCTTAAGATGAAGCAGTTACTTAAAATGGATGAAAACTCAGAACATACAACGCAAATAAAACATAATAATTGACAAAAGTCATGCAGTTTCTTATCGCCATGCCATAGTGAGATGATTGTGATGATTCCAAAACACTGCAAAATGAGTGTTGCTGATTTTTAGTAGCTGAGACCACTTTGGTTGATTGGCTCAATAAACAATAGTTGGCCCCAGTAAATCAAAACAAAAATGGTCTGGCAGCCCCCATTCCTCAGGGTTACAATGTCCAAATCAACACATCAACAGCAAATAAACAAAAAGTGTTCTTGCAGGTTTTGTTTTGGAGATTACAACAGGGAGTGAAGAATGAAATGAATGATACTGATTCTGATACTATCAAGTCGATATTTCTTCTAAAGCTCCTTTAAAATAATTAAGGTCCTCCTTAAACCCTTGCTTTGGAACATGTGTCTCCATGCTGGGAGTCTTGAATTCAGTTCAAATGTCTTTATTGCAAACATAATTCGAAAAAATGATTATCAATGAAAACTCCAACAAATATTATATGTTGGAAAAGGGCCAGGAGGAAATTACTCTTTATAATTTCCTGTCTGCCCAACACAAATTCCCAAACTGAAAACTTCCTGGATGTCAACCTCAACCTCAAATTTACAATATAAACTACTGTCATTGTAATCATAAATTAGTAAATTAACATAAATATAGTATCCTTTTCTATCACATCAAAACAAATTTAACCCTATACATAAAGAGATCGCGAACATAGACAGAAAGACACACACACATACACATTGTTAGATCCTAAGGTTATAACATATACTTAATGGAGTGTGCTTCTCTTTCCCTTGGCCCTAAAGTCATAGCATTTTAATCGAAAACAAATTCGCATCACAAAGAGTGAGCGATCATTGTCAAGCAAATCAGAAAAACAGCACTGCAAAAGAACTTGTGAGCAGAACTGCCACTGACATGCTGAAAAGAAGAGGTCTGAAACACAGGTGCCAAAACAGTGACTCAATGGGGCAAGTGAGGTGACTCTGAAAAACAACTGCATGCATGAAAACCAGATTGCTAAATGATAGTAAGATAGTGAGCGGAGCCAGTTTTTGATGAGTGCTCACACACACACACACACACACACAAACGCACACACCTACACACTAAACACAAATACAAGCACTTGTTCGGGTGTGCAGACACACATACCACCAGTGGGATCATGGAGCAAGGTGAGAAAGTGCGAGATTTGCCAACCTATAGGAGACTGAGTAATTGAAGAGTTTGATTCCGAGCGTAACATTTTGCTCCCGTGGTGATGAACTAGAAGAAATGATAATAACGCTTTTGTCACACATCGTGGTAGTAGTAGTAGGAAATGTTGCAGTTGGAGAAAGAAGGAGGAATTATGCATACAGTAAATGAGCAACATCAGGCATAGATAGGACAATATACTTCCAATACTAGAGGTGGGCACAAGCATTTTCATATTGATACCTCAGAACCTTTGCAATATGATCAGGAACTGACATGGCCAAATATTTTGGACAAACTACTTTATGAGCGTAGTTGTAATATCAGTAAAAGGTAGTCCTTGCGCTTCCATGTTACATTGCATGTTATATCTTATATAAGCAAATTATCTTTTCTCCTTAAAGTATGGATTCCCTTTGGCAACACAAGAGGAATATGAGATTAATTTTAATGTCCGTGCCAATTCACTGTGCATCACCTTTAGAGCTAATATGCGATTCTCATCTATCCTCTCAGCTCTGCCAAAAAGCAAGCTAACGGACTATATCCACTTGTACATGAGGCATTTTACCCTCCGTCAGTCTGAGAAAACCTGTTCCTCTCCATGCCAGTTCTGTCTATTTAACTATTTCGTGAAGCAATCCTTTCTTCTAAACTGTCTGTGGGGCTCAAGCGAAGTTGTGGAGAAAGAGCTCATCTGCTGCAATTGACAAAAGCTCAAATTCATCAAGAAAAAGAAAACTTGCAGAGCGCACATAGCGCTAGTTACTGGGTAGATCCCCTTACATTACCTCATGTGGAATGTATGTATTAAAAAAGTTATTTCATATCGATGGCCAGTCAGAGGTCATCACTATTCCTGACCAAGCCATTCATGCATCATATTGTTCAGACAGACCTGTACCAGACAATACTTGATTTTCTGAAATGAAAACAAAATTCTTGGTTTGGCAGATTTTCTGCAAAGGCTTTAGTAATAAATAGATGGATCATAAATAGCATATGAATCTGAAACACAAGAGAAATGTTTAATTTAAGACAGTAAAGTTACTTTTCACTTTTATGTCACCAGATGTTTCTTTGGACTCACCTCGACAGGGGTCATTCTTCACCAGGAACTCATCAAGAGCCATCCAGCCCCCTCCCACCCGCACCATCACAGTGCTGCGCAGAATGCGCACGAGGCGAAGCTGCTGAGAGTCTCCGAACTACAGGAGGTAAGGGGAAAGGAAAAAGGTTTGTGAACAGGGAATCAAGACTTCATTTGACAAAAAACACTTTCTAATTGTCAGACCAAAGCTCTGCAACACTATAAGAAACCAGCCAGTTTCAGAGAATTGTTCTACTCACTTTGAAGAATTTATCTTTATCAATCATCATATTCCAAAACAAAACTGGAGCGCTCCAGAGGAATGACATAATATACATGCAGAAATGTGATGGCAAACCTGATTTTTACTAAATGCCCAGTTTCTTTGTCATGTTGCATAACTGTGGCCCAGGAGGATTTGGACACGTTTTTCACACATTTTTCCATTCTCAGGGATACACATATTGAACAAAGGTCAATCCAACTGGTTATTACTTCTCTATGTGTAGGTTGGTGTGTGCCTGTGATTCATGTCTTTGCCATGATGATGTGAGATTTAGGCCAGTGTAACTATCATTTCACTACAGAGCCTGAGATCTAAAAAACAAACAAGGCTCTGGTGTCATGTTTGGATAGCCTTCAAAATAGTTTGCATCTGAGGTAATGAATTACAGCTGTAAAGTTGTATTTACAGCTGGAACAAAAAATAACGGCTATTGTAGTGACAACTTGATAAACTTGCCCGAATAAGATGTCCGTCTATGTAAATGGGCAAGTTCGCATGGTTATGTCTTCACAACAGTATTTAACTTTAGTCACGTATTGTACAGGTAAGTTACAGCTCAAGCATGTTAACAGAAGGCACATCATTGTACCACCAGGGTGCACTGTTGTACAATGATTTGCCTTTACACTTGACAACAACGTGTAGGCATGGATGCTGAAAAAACATGAGTCTGTTATGGCAGGTGAGTGGAAAAACTTTGTGAAATGTAAGCTGAAGTCAGCCAGTTGGATATGACCATGCATGAGCAAGACACAATTTTAGACACACAGAAATCATGGCCACATGCAAACTGTTAAAAAAAAACGACCAATAAAAAGGGAAAATAATGATACATTAAATAAACAGACAAACAGCAATCTTCTGCAATCCAGCAAATAGTCACACGTGACTTAGTTGCACTTACTACCACTATGAATCATATAGTCAAAATGATGCATTGACACTGATGCAGAACCAATGCAGCTAGCTCCAATGGAACACTGACAACAGCATGAGCAATGGTTTATAGGATTTCTCTCTAGTCCACAACAGTGCAACACGCAGACATGACCAAACACTGATGATCTTCCTGCAAGTGCCTAGAACAGTCTCTCTTGAACTGGTTAAACCGTCGCACTGTATGATATCCAGAATGATTTAATGCCACTGGTGATTTTTTTTTTTTCATGTGTGTGTGATCAAATACAGTAAAGGGTGATGGAGTTTGAATAATGATCTGAAGGAAAAGAGGCACAAGAAACAACTTAAGAATAACCATTTACCAGGATACAGCTTTCCAAAACGGCAACATGTAGGTGCGGGGTTAGATTTTGATTTTCCCTGTTTGCTATTGTCTCATCGCCGATTAAGGAGTCATGTAAGCAGTGAACCAGACCGAACTGTTAAAAGAATCATTTGATTTAATTGTCGTGTGATACATGAATACAAACTAGTCAATAAACAGTGCGACACACACACCAAGTCAACAACTATGCCCCTGACCCAAGTTCACCAACACCTCCCATTAACTAGTCCTTATCCAGCAAGCTTCAGGAAGCATGTTACTATAACCTAATAACAGTAGTGAATTTGTAAATTGCAACATGCAATAATTCAAGACAAGTTATGTGATTAAGCAAAATTTAAAAAAAAAAGACAAATTATTCATAAAAAAGATGGTGGCCAAACCTCCAAAAGACGTAAATCAACAGTGTCGCTAAATAAAAGATGTCAGCCATTATCGAGGTAAATCATTCCTGTGATACTGAAGCGTCAAAAAGGCAAGCACACATAAAGCATTATATTCAAAACTGCCCAGCAGCTGATTTTATGCCCATGGACTTCTAATAGATGTACTGGGATGGCTTTGGTATTAATAGCATTACACTCTCTTGAAACTCAAAAGCAGATATGTGTAAATACACCCAGAGCATCCATAAATAAAGCCAATTTACATGCTCTGTTCCTCTCATGGTTAAGTCATCTTAAGACTTACTGTTCCTCAAAATGGGGAACGAATTGAAACTTGAGTTGTCATTAGAATATAGCTGTAGTAGAACCAAACGAAAATAAATGCGGCTCAAACAGCTGGTCCTTATACAGGAACCAATGATAGGCAGTGGACTAGCTATCTACTTCTGAGTTCCATTCAGATTATCATAAACTAGGATTGTAGGCAGACAACGTTAACAGGGAAACAAACTTGATAAATGAAAAGGAAACAAAGCTTGGTAAGGTTATAGAATCACACAAATGATTCAGAAAGAAGAGAACATGTATATGTACCTGGTTTCCAAGGTAGAACTGTTCATGTGAAGAACAATGAAGATACACATGCATTAGAGATTTTACAGTACGTCTTTTCCACAAATATATTTTCCAACATAATTTAACACTTACCTTCGAATGGCTTATGATAAGTGAAAAGTCATTATCTTGGGAAACAGCGGTTCAGTCAAAATTTAAAACACTTCACACAGTTGACCCCTCAAATTTAACACGTGACTTTCCCCAAATATGGATGAGTCAAAAGGGACTAAATCTCCTTACCCTGTATTTATTTGCACCAATCTGCTCCACTTGGAATCTCTTCGGACATTTGCATTTTGCCACTTGACGTGTAACCTAATAAGGAGAGCTTCATTTAGCTATTGTAGCAAAGTCCTAGTTTCTACATCAAAGTTCAGGACTCGACACAAATATCAGGCTGAGACGCTCCACCTTACCTCATCTTCAATTTTGTCTGCATCTGTCAGTGGCTTGTAAGCATCTTTGTTGGGATGCAGAGCTGCCACAAACTCATAGTAGTCGATGTAGCCATCGCCATCTCTGTCAAATATGTCTGCCACAGCACTCATCTCCAGACGACTGGTGGGGAATTCTAGAAAGCACCGTCAAGAAGATATTAGCATTCTTCTCTCAGATGCACATTGCTGCCTGCTGCGAGCCGAAGAGTGGTCTACTCACTAGAGGAGAGGATGCCCTCTATGAACTCCTGCCTGGTGACCTTGCCATCCTGATCCTTGTCAATACGGCGGAAGAAGTCCATGACACGGGACTTTTTATGGTTCATCCAGCGCATGTAGCGCTTCCGCCACACATCAAAGTCAAAGTTGGCAAATTCCTTCAACTGGACAGATGCAGGAAAAAACACACCATACACTGTGAGAAATGTTACAAATCCTGGCCACTAACAAGTGGGCTTTGCAAATTCCATGACAATACTGTGGAAATGTGCCGACTTAACCCTTGACCCCGTCAATAAAGAAACTGAATGACCACCTTGATGTTAGAGATGCACGCTCTATTACCTCCTCCAGTCTGTCCAAGGCGTCATTGAGTTTCCTCCTCCTATCCAGAGCCAACAGCCACACTTGCTGCCACTTGCTGACCAGCAGGTTCACTCTTGGGTTCTTGGTCTCGATGGGGGCTTGTGTAGCTGACTGGTACATGGCTTGTGTGGGGGAGCGCTTTCCTGAAATGAAGAAGAAAAAAAAACAAGCCAAAGGAAGTCAATCGCCCTTGGCGAGTGTACCCTGAACACGTGCTCCATGTCTATCTTGCTCGGGAAGTGGCGGAGTGACAGAGTGCTAAAACCGAGGCATGATTTAGAGGTGACATCATTGCAGGTGCCACAACATCAAAACAGGGCCCGGCTGAGGATGTTGTGTCATCCTGCAGTGGCTCAGCTCTGTGCCAGATGGCTCGTGTCAGCACATTTGTGGGACATTTGCAGGAACACATACTTCCAGCTCTTCCTTTGTCTAGCACAGGGATCTGAGACTGGACTTGTAACTCCACTGCAACCTTCCTCTTGTGTGTCTTGGTGATCTTGTCAACATCTGGTTGCTTCCTGGTCATTTCCTCCATGAAAGCCTGCAGGGTCAAAGAACAAAGCAAACTCACAGTTTGTGTGCTCTGAGGGTGGTTCAGGGCTCTAATAAGAGAAAACCATGTATAAAAAAAGCCCATGCATAAAAAAAGCCATAAAAAGCCCTGAGAGCATATCGTCTGCAGATGAAAACCATGTCGAAAGGGGAGGGACACAGAAGTAATAAAAGAATGAAAAGCCATTATTATAGAAATAGCAGAGTGTATTCGATAATTTACCCTCATTTACGATCCACCAAAATTTCCTTGACAAAACCACCGAAACATCAAACCATCCTTGAATATGTTCATAGCTACCATGCTGCTATACCTGGTGCTCTGCTATGAGACCTTTGACCTCCTCTATCTCCTGTGGCAATGGTTCGTTGTCTTTGTCGCCAAGATTGGTCTCAGCCCACTGCAGCCAGTTGAGCAGACTCTCGAGCAAGTCTTGCATGGCCAACTGCTCACTGAGGGCCCCAGCCAGGCGCTGCTGATGCTGTCTGGCCCAAGCCTGAACCTAGGACAAAAAACCAGTCATACACATATGGATGAGCTCTAATTAAGGACCCCAAAATGGCCACTTTGCCAATTCATAAACGTCCCACCCCCCCTGGTATGAAACAGCAGACAGGCTCGTAGCTATGAACTGACCTCCTCGAATCGAGCCTTAATGATCGTGTTCCAATGTTTGATGGTAGTTATAGAGTCTGGATGGCAGATGCTCAAGATAGCCTCCCCCAAACTGATTGCTTTGTTCAGACCCACTCTCTTCTCCTCCAGTTTCTTCATGAACTCCTTTAAATTGGACATAGTGCAGCAGGACAGAGAAATGTTTCCATTAGCTATGAGGTTATGACTGTAGCAAAAAAAAAAAAAAAAGAATATCTCTCACAAAGCTAGAGCTTTAACATCTGAGGGAAGTAAAGCTATTTTAAAGCGGGTGAGATCATGTCTAAGTAAAAGAAATACATTAAGTCTTGGAAGAGCGCTGCATGGCATTAAGCTACTGGCAAACGTGCTAGATTTAGATGAATTGTCAGGTTAGAGTAAGTTTTCACTGTTTATACCTATTGGAATACTTCAGCAGTGAAGAATGCTAGCATGTTTCACCACTCGATCTAAACTAAACACATATTAAAATAAACACATGCCCACTCAATGAAATTTGAGTATACACAAAAATGCTTTCACTTGAGTCTGAAATAGCTGCTTCACTTGCCTCGTGTTGCTCTATCAGAGTACGGAGGGCCTCTTCATCATCAGGCAGACTGCCATGAAAGCGCAGGCTCTGCTCTGCCTCAGCCAACCACTCTAGCAGGATGTGAACCGTCGAATGAAACTCCTCCGCCTGGAGCCCAAAAGACAGGTGTCAGTCACACTTCAGACTTTGTTTAACCTTGTGTCATCTCTCTACATGCTTGGCACGGTTCTACTATTCCTTAAATGGTCGCATAGATCTCTACCTGACACAAGGCTTGCTCCAGCCGGTCTTGTTTGGACACTGAGAGGGAGCACACAGTCTCCCAGCGGGTGCTGAGCTCCTGCATCTGGACTTTGACCCAGGAGGAGTCATCGTGACTGCTCTCGATCAACTCTCGGGCTGAACGCTTGAGGGCCTGAACACTCATGGTCCTTTTGCCCAACTCTTTCTGGAAAACCTGCAGAAGGGACCAGAAAGGGAAAGGTTAAATAAAATGGAATATACAGACAGACAAAATATGAAGTAAGAACTGACGTTAATGGCAGGTGACCGTCCAGAGCGAAAGCAAGGAGCAAGGAAAACTAACAATGATAAAAACAAGAGAATCTAAAGTCATCTTATTATTTAATTCACAATTCGGGTGAAAACCCAGCAGGGAATTGACCTGTTCAGTTCCGATATAATCAGCGTATTGAGAAAACTCATTTTTATTTATAATAAAGTGTCCGCTTTTAGCAAAGGAGACACATGTTGATGATATAATTGCAACAATTTATGATGTCTTAGAAAACCCAAATGGCTGACATGCAAATGTAATCCCTTCAGCCACCATGGAGCTTTGGTTAAATCTAAATAAAGCCCTGAATGATGAATGATGATGCACTGAAGCCTATTTACAGCCAAGGTGTTATCCATCTTGATGAAACACCATGAGTAAGGTGTTATTCCCTCTGATGAAACGCAATGACTAAACCACAGCAGTTGGTATTCACACGGCATTAAAGGGCTGCAAGCGTATTCTCAAAGCCAAGATTTGAGGCCCCTCCTTTCCATGCGAGTACCTTCACTACGAAGGCCGACGAGTAACTACGGTTATGTGTAATGGAATATATTGGCGGTTTTTTGGACCAGCCCGTGTGTGTTGGAAATGCGATTTTCTACCTTGTGGTTGTCGATCAGGTTGAGGACGAGGTCAATGTCTCCATGGACTGGCTGGTCTTCAGCCAGCTGAGGTTCAACTTTGTAAAGCCAGTCAATGAGTGCCTGGAGTGCATCTGTGAACTGGCCAGAAAACAACAGGGCCTCCTCAAGCTTGTTTTGTCTGAAAGAGAGTTCAGATCATGACTGATGAGTACAGGGGGTTTTAGGAGATTATCATGACAAGCAAGAGGTCGTGGGTTTGACCCTACAGCAGGGTGTCAGGAAGGGTATCTGGCCTTAATACCCCACTCTTCATCTAGGTCCACCTCCACAGCATAGGGACTAATCATGAGACATGAAACAAACCTTTTATTTTGCTACAAGGTGAGAGTTGTGAATAGTTAAACCATGAGTTTTACTCTTGTTTCTGAGATGAATATCAATCTAAACCAGTGGTTCTCAAATCAACTCAACTCTCAATCAGTCCTGCTGGTTTTCTAACCTGCCAAGTAGTTCATAAAATTCCCCTTTTGTAAACGGCCCCCAATAAAACAGCTGGAATTCAAGGGCATAAGGGAACACCCCCCAGTGCTGGTCCTGAACTCGGACATACGATTCTGACCTACTGTGTATACAAATGTGGAGACAAAATCCTCACCTCTCGACCGACTTGCCGCAGACGGTGTCCCATTTGTCCCTCAGTTCACTGAGCATGTCATCCAGCTTCTGATTATCATCTCGCAGGGAGGTCTTGTCTTTCAGCGCCCGCCCCGTTCTCGTGGTGGTGTCGTACACCGAGTGCTTGCTCCCCAGAGCTTTCTGGAACTCCTGCTCATGTCCAAATGGAGAAACATTGTCATGATAGTGTCCATCTGGTCCAAGCCAATCAGCAAGAGACGCTGTGTCTACATGCTAAGAGATGGCACAGTTACAAGGAAAATGAAATTATATTTGTTTCAGAGCCAAGCTCTGTCTGCTAATTAAAATCTACATGTTTGTGCTCTACCACTGAGCTTCCGTGGCAAAACACAAACGTGTGTGTGTGTGTGTGTGTGTAAATGGCCTTATTCTTATATAGCTCTGAACTGGTGACCTGTCTGGGCTGTTTCTTATCTACGCTCAGTGAGCACCTCGATCAGATGCTTCGGTTGACAGTGGATGGATGGATGGATCTTTGGCAGCATAGCCTTAAAGTGAAGCCACAGCTTCCACTCCGTGGATTTCCTTTTTATTACTGCTGGGACGTCTGATGGTTTTCTACTCTTATGTGAGATTCTTGTGGACTTTTTGTTATAAAGAGAGCAGTACACTCCAGCAGCAGAAAAAAAAGGGGGTCATGACTCAGGCGCTTTTGCTCCACGCGGATTAAAAGTATCCAAAAGCAGAGATGTCCTCAATACATTTGACCCATCCAGGGATTATGATAGGATTAGCACAATCTCCTCACACAACAGTATAAGGAAGACGAGAGTAGACTTGGTCGATAATACTACAAAATGCACTAATCCAGTACATATACATTGTAAACCTTCATGCTGTAAAATGGCTTTGGCTAGGGAGATTGTGGTCATCTGCCTCTACATAACTTGCATTTATAAAGACACAAGATGTGGGCTGGGGGAGCAGCTGGCTTGGGTATTGCAATTTTAGATGTTTAAATAACAGTGGTAGTTTTTATGTAATAAATTACCCTCTACTCTTAGTGCTATATGAGAATAAGTCCATTTAGCATTCAGAAGAACCTGCGCAGCTGCTTTAGCTGTCATCTTTTCAAGGAGAGAGTGATAATAGGGGTCACCTTGTGCTGGGCCAGCTGCATCTTGATCTTGTCAGGATCATTGGCTATTTCCACCTCTGAATCCAAAGCCTTCTCAGACTCATCTAACCATTCCGTCAGCTTGTTCCATGTTTCATGGAACTGAGGGAGACAAGGAAATAAGTACAGTGTGAAATATTTTACACAAGGTATGATTTTTATTCATTTACTGTCCTGTTCTGTTTAATGTTCCAATGAATCATGATTCAGGGCCTGGAAACATTATAGGCCCACACGAACAGAAATGCTTTGTCAGGCTATTGGGCAGGACATGTTATCCAGCCTTTATGTAAATAATCCCTGTACACGGGGGATGAAAACTTTATTGCTAGTGGAAATTCGCCTCCCTGACTCATTTGTCTAAATCACTTAGTATAAACCAACAAGAGCAGCCAAGACACTTGCGGTACCTGTTTAGCCCTCTTTCTGGCATCATCCAGAAGACGACCCCGCTCCACAGACCGCTGGACCAGCTTCTCCCAGCGGCCTTGCACACTGAGGAGCAGGTTCTTGATCAGGACCACATCCTGCTTCTGGCTGAAGTATTTCAAGTGCGTGCCTGTCTTGTCCAGCTCGATGATGTGCTCTCTGTGGGAGTTCACCTCTGTCACGAAAACCTGTCCAGAGAGGAGAGCAAGATTCTAGAGTCTAGCGACTGGCATCAAAATGGGAAATAGGATATTTGTATCTGACTGGATGTAGTTCACATGCTGATGTGCCAGTGAGCTTCGTCCCGACTGACTAAACAAATGGACTCATTATCCCATCATTGGACAGTTGGCAAAGCAGACTGGCGACTTGGCAAACGTAGTCTCAACTATTCACATGGCACACTGATACAATGACAAACATGTCAACAGAACAGTTATCAGGCCATGTCCAAATTTATACCTGCAGAATTGGATCATAGATTAAAATAGAAATGTCACATTCTTAGTGGTTGAACAAATGTAATGTGAATATCTATTATTGGAATGGACCTGGTCTCTCAGAAATTCAAATCTTCTGACCATATTGGCTGATGAATAGAAAAGAAAGACTTTGTATAAGGTCATACTTGTAAATGAACACCTATTATTTTCTTTTACAGACACTGTTACAATGCCTTGTTCAAGACTCGAGTGCTTGCGTTCTCCACAGAGCCCTTCTCTGGGAATCTTAAAATCATCACTTTGATAGTACAAGAGTCTGTTTAAGCATTACCTTATGTTCATCTATTTGAAACATAATGGTTTCCAGTATGAGGGAGGCTGGGGAAACCATAGTCAGCGTCTGTTCAGCTTGGGTGAGCCAGTTGATGAAGTCCTGCAGGGAATTGTGGAAATCTGTGGCCATGGTCAAGGCCTCCTCCAGTTTAACCTACAGAGAAAGAACAGATACGTGAGTATCAATGTCACTTCTATGTTTTATCATCTCTGTCAGGCGGTGGCCTGGAAGGGATTATGCGTTTGGTTGTACGTGTGTGTGTGCATGTGTGTGTGTGTGTGTGTGTGTGTGTTTGATATGTATCTCTGGCTAGTCTTGCAAACTACTAGACCTATCAGCCTGAATATTTTCGTGCACAGTTATAAGTGTATGATAAAGAACCTTTTGCGGTTGCAGCAGTTCAAATTTTTTTGCAAATGTTTGTTCTCCCCATCACCACTCCTTGTTCTCTCCCTCAGCCTCCAGCTCACGTAATCAACGCAGGCCTCCATCACTGCCCGATTTAAATCAAAAAAGCACATGCGTGACTCAAATCTAAAGTTGTGTCAGATCGGGCGGCAACTCTGTCGAAACCAAAACCTTATGTGTTCGGGTATGAGTCTTAAAAGTAAACGAGGAGTCGATCATATTTCTCAAGCTAGCAAATCATTCACTGCTGATCCTCAGCACTGGAGAACTGGAAGAACCAAAAAGAATTCACGTTATTTACCTCGCCGCCACACGGAAGTGTCGGAGTCTCCAAAGTTCAAACTCTACTATAAAAATGCTATTTCAAGAGTAGGATTAATCACAGTCACGGCTGGAAATCATCTCAGTAGCTGAGATGCAACATTTCCCATGGCTTAGCTGTGTTTTCTTACAATTTTATGAATGAAAATCAATCAGCAAAGCGGCCATTCGTGTTCATTTTACACTATGAAATCCACAGTGGTTTAATACATTTGAAAGCTTTTCTCACTATTGTATGGCTTTAGAATGAATGAAAGTCGATCAGCGGAGCAAACATTCATTATATATCAAGAAAATTCCCAATAGTTAAGATCATTTATAGTCTTTCAAGAAGGGCTTTGAGATGATGACGGCTTGATCTCTGTCATTTATATCAGACTAGGTCACTTTTGTACAATGGTCTGCCAAGGAGGCTTCACATCCACAGACGGACAGGGAAAACTTTTTTATTTTAAATCGATTTTTCTTTTGTTGCTGAAGTGCTGCATATTGACAACTTTCCTCCCCCCCATGTTTTCTGTTCAGTCGATTATGGTGCTATGAAAGTATTTCTGTCCATGTGTGCATATATTTCCCTTCTGGTAGGCAGAAAAAAGGGATGGTTTGTAGCCAAGTTGGAACACCAGAGAAGCGGAGATGCATATGCCTGACGGAGGTCCGCACTCCACTAGTTATCCCTGAGGTTTCTGTGTATAATGGCGATGTGTGTGTTTCTCGCCTTGTCTGGAATGACTTGATGTACATGTCGGTTATACAAAGGTCAAAGAGAATCATAACAGTGTATGTCATGCACCCGGCGGCTCCCAGACTGTTTGGTTGCCACAACAGTAGGTAACAACCACGGTTGTTGATACGCACATAGCATCTATATAAAGAGAGAGGAAGTTGCTGCCGCTGGAGATGAGCTTTTAATTGAATGAGTGGAATGTGCATCAATGAGGAAAAAAAGACAAACCAAAAAAAAAAAAACCATGCACATTGCTTCCGCCACCCGAGCTTAAATGGAAGACTGGTGGAACAGCCTCATCACATTACAGTGAATGTTGACTAAATAACATTACAAGCATTACAAGACTGATGGCTTTTACTTCCCTCATGTATTACTGCTCACGCAGAGTACTGTCTACAAAAACACATG
>OMLC01066533.1:0-17509 GCA_900302585.1 Regalecus glesne | reverse complement strand
TCTGTTTCCCTATCTTTTTGCCAACTCACAGAACAACTAGTTTGCATCTTTCAATTGACGAAGGGTGTTTCTCACTGATCACAAATAACCCATCCAGCTGCCATCATATACATATTACCAGTGGATCACCGTCAACATGAGTGTGCATGAGTGCTTCCCAATATCATATTGATGTCTCATTCTATCCATATATATTTCAGTGGGAAAATTGGTGTAAACATGGCTAATAATGATTCCCACAACAATTAGCGCTCAAAACAGACCAAACTTATTTGATTTTTTATGCTTGTTCAAGTGTAGAATAGTTATCCGCCATAGGAAGTGTAAAGTTTCCATTTAAAGCTCTTTCCGATAACCCTTTGAAGATTGCATAGACACCTCATTGATTTACGGTAATCACTTTATCTGCTTTAACATTGCTTCCTTGTTTTGATTCCTATAAACCCAATAAACTGCAGTGGGTTGCTACAGTTGTTACAGTTAAACAGTGGTCAAAGTTTGCAGAGACCAATGCAATTTCTACTGCCTTCCACTCTGTGCAACTTTCATCACCCAGGCCACATTTCCTTTACATTAGGGCCATCATCAGCTGAGCTCAGGTTTGTGCTGTAATTGAGTCCTCAAATGATATGTGTGTACAGTACCTGTGTGGCTTGGGCTAATGCATCCTGTGTATGCTTAGAAATGGAACGCAGGTATCTGCCATAGAACACAGCAAGTCCAGCCATGGGAGGCACTATCAGCAATACAAACCCTGTTAGGCTAGGAGAGACATAAAACTAGGTGGAGGGAGAGGAAGAAAAGAAATTGACAGAAAAGAAAAGCATATGGTGGACAGGTTGAGTTATGAGAGCAAGAGGAAGATCGATAGCATTTGACAGAAAAGAGGGAAGGAGAAGAGGGGAGTGCATTAAAGGACCATAGCTTTGACTCTGATGAGAGTAAAACAACATTTAGATGTTTCTAGTAAAATGTTAATGAATGTGAGCTTTAATAAGTTCCAGGTATTCAATCCATTTAGCAGACATTGTCCTAAGGAGAAAGTAAAAATATTGGCTTTTAACATATTCTAAAACCAGTAAACAAAGAATAAAAGGTGACACAGAGACTGAAGGAGTTTGATTTGCCTCCAGTGGCCAAATATAGCCAAAGTGATTCTACAGAATCTATTTCCTTTAAAATTCTTGTCACCACACCCATAGTTCATGAATAGTAACACAAAAGATATAATTAACACCTGTCTGGAATGAAGGACGTAATGGAACAGGAAGTAGGAAGAACATGTCAAATAATTCCACTAACTTCCTCACATTGAAGCATATAAAAGAAAAACATCCTAGTTATCCTTATCCATCGATTTAATCAACTGTCTAAATGTATCTATAATCTCTTGTTTTAATAGGCCAAAGTTGATAGACAAAACACATGTGTTGTTATATTCCAGTACCAAAGGGATGCTGCTGTTATAAATGACTAATATTAAAGAGACAGTGCCTTTGATTGGAGTTGTCTTTTATAGAAGATTCGACATGATAACACTGCATATTGGGAGTTATAAATTAGGGGGAACAGGGTGGTATAGTATCAACAGAGAAACTATCCTTTAATTTCAAAACGATTTAAGTCCCTGTTTCGGGACGCAGTCATCTCTGCTGATGTGTTTCTAAGTGTTTCCGACCTTAACTGGCAATGCACTTGTGTAACTCAACTGACCCTCTTAGCTTTCTGTGTGATGCGTGTGTGTGTGGGGGGGGTTAGCAAAAGGAGAAGCTGTCTATGAGGTCCTACAATGTATTCGCATTATACATTAATGCACTGACTCCCTGGAACCCTTGGATCAGAAAACGTATTCATAAACTTATTCACAACACAAAGTATCATTTAAATCTAAACTAAAGAAAGAGATGGGAAAAATAACAATTTCGGAGTCATCAGAATTGACTGACAGTACCTGCACAGCACACCACCACTACCAATGTATTAATCATATAATGCAAGTATATAAGAAAGAAAGAAAGAAAGGATTCCCTTATCAGTCCCGCAAGGGGAAATTTATATTTCTCTGCATTTTTGACCCAACCTATTGTATAGGAGCAGTGAGCTGCCAACATGTGGCGCTCGGGGAGCAGTTAGGGGTTTAGTGTCTTGCTCAATGACACCTCGACATGCTGTATGCAGGACCGGGATATCAACCCCAAAATTCAAATCTGGTAAAATCAACAGCAGATAAAGATTCATAGGGACTGTCTCACCATCATACTGACGCCAGCAACTGCTTGGGCGACGGCTCTCAAGCCATCAGATAGGTTGTCTGTGATGGAGCGACCGACTAATGCTGTGTCAGCAGAGAGACGGTTAATAAGTTCGCCTGTCCGAGTTTGGTCGAAGAAGGCCACTTCTTGTCTCAGGATTGAGGAGAAAAGAGAAGCACGAAGATTTCGAACAATCTTTTGGCCTAGAGGGAAGAGAGAGGATAAGAAAGGAAAGTGAAGAAGTGAGATGCTTCCTTATTGGCATGGGGAGTAAAAATGAAGGCAAGGAGCCCAAGAGAGTAGAGAAGTCTACACCAATACATTTGTGTCAAAGGTCTTTGTGTCTGTTAAATGTTTATCAATGAGCGCCCGAGTAGCTCAGCTGGTAACATCCATACCACATGGGCATAGGTATGTCATCCTCCTGCTCAGTTTATGTGCCCTGTCCCTCTCGCCCCCCTGTGCTATCTATAATAAAGGCAAGAAATGCAGGGAAATAATAAAGATAGAAAACTTTGGTCCACTTTCACTGTCTTGGGTCTATTGGTTTAACTATTGGTTTAGCCTGGCCACAGCATGACTATGTTTGTGAAAGATGCATTATATTCTCTTGCATTTAGGTGTTTGTTGACAATCTCTGTCCCATCTTACCCGAGTTCTGCATGAGGTAGATCCTGAAAGCATTTGCTGCCCCACCACAGAGAAAAACTCCTGTTAGCATAATGCACAATGATGTCAGGGAAGCTGCCAAGGTTTCTGCATCTGATCCATTGGTATAGATGGTGTCAATAACCCTTCCCAGGAAGAATGGAGCTGACATGGTCACCGTACTGGAGACAGCTAGGAAGCCAACTGCAGCTGGAGAAGGTAAAGAGAAAGAGGAATTGTGGTGTAAGTACAATGTTAAAGCACTCATAACATATTTGCATGAAAACAAATATCCCTTTTGACACTTCATTTGCTGGCTTATTTAAAAACCAGATATTGCAGATCAACCTGTTAGAAGGGCCTTGCAAAAAAAAAGATGGGCTTCTATAGCTTCAGTTTAATCTTGAGGGGATTTTTTTTAACGGATCATGTGCAGCTTTTTACATTAACGTCACCATTAGATGCCCTACGCCAGATTATAGCTCCAATCTATTCGCATCTGTGCTCCTCCCATGACTTTTTGTTACAGTTGGAGGAAACTGGAGCATCAGGAAGAAACCCACACAAACACAGGGAGAACATGCAAACTCCACGCAGAACGGACCTGGTATGGGATTCAAACCAGGACCTTCTTGCTGTGAGGCAACAGAGGTAACCACTGCACCACCATTGGGGAAAGTGGGAACACATTGGCAGAACGGCATTAGCAACTCCATTTCATTTAAAAACATATCTCTATAAGAATGGAATTGGAATACTCAAAACACTATTGAAATAACCAGTATCCTGGCTCTCGGAGATAAAAAAAACAAACTTGTTTAACTTTAACTGTCAATAAGAGAGTGCTTTGTCGTTGAGGTCAAAGAGGTTAGAGTAGCAAAAAATTCAATTTTGTTGGGCATTCACAATGACAGTAAAGTTCTTGAAAACAGCCCTTGCTGGATAAGAGGTAAATGGACTGCATTTACATAGCGCTGTTCAGTGAAACTACAATTTACAGGACATTAATTACATAGCAATTGTGAAGAAATTTCTAAGACATTATGCAGCAATAGGAGGAAATTGCTAATAAAATAACAGTAAAGTCAAATCAGTGAAGTCAATATAATGACAAGTTGTAGTAGTAGAATTACCAGGAAGTATTGGGTTATTTCTAGGGCTGTGTAAAAAATGAGTAAACAAAAAAGAAAAAAAAAAGGATTTTTTTTCATGATACTTTCAAATCAGGTCACAGTAGGTTTACAGAGCTATATATTGAGCTTTCTAACTATTAAGATGCCAACATAGGGCAGGGTAAAGCAGTGATCAACAAACAAACGATAAATTGATTTGTTCTTATATATAGCACTTTTCTAGTCTAGAAACCACTCAAAACCCTTAATAATGAATACCTCCACATTTACAGAATTGTGTTGGGATACGAACCCACAACGCCAGACTCAAACAAATGCCCAGGAGTGCTTATAGGGTGACCTAGTTTGACTTAGTTTGCAACAGTTAATAAATGTATGTGCCAAACAGATGGACTAAATTTCCCTTAGCAGAGGATTTGAAGGACTGAAGGTGGGATGAGGCAGATGGACACACAGGCAGGTACACAAAATCAAAATGCCTACACACCTGCCATCCTCCATCTCTCAGGGTGGGCGAGTTGGAGAATCCTTTTCACATCTTCAAGAGGAGCTTTGGTCGGAGTTTGGATACTTCTCGTCCCTGTCTGTGTCTTCGCCGTCGTTCTAGAGTCGGCGGACGAGGAGCTGCTGAAGGCAACCGGCGTGTGAGAGACTATCGACGGTTGTCTGACCTGGAGCGGTGAACATGAAACACAGGTGCCGGAAAGGACTCCGAGGGAGTTGCGGGACAGGACGGACACAAACGACCTGAGAGACAACGACGGCGAAAGAGAGATACGAGGGTCTGAAAGACTGTTAGCAGCCGCTCTTCTCTTTCCCCGCACTCCAGCAGTAAGGATCTGGCAGTGTTCAAACCGCACAAATCTGTGAACACAGGAGTCTGTAAGCCTGCGCTTCAAAACCTGCACTCCAGCTGTACATTTGGACAAATGTATTAAAAGCCTCATTGTCCGAGTCATCTATTTCTTACAATCAGTCGAGATAGGTTCCAGTCGATAATAAACGTGGTTAATGAAACGTCTCCTCCATGCCTACTAAAATCCAGTGAATGTCCCCGCTACGTAAAAAGACGTCAGAGGAAGTCCACCTGACGAAAACATTCTAACAATCACTATCAGTCCTGTCAACATACCCTATACAAGGCCGGGTAATACAGGATTTCGCTTAAGATTTTGACAGTTATTGTCCATTCTATCTGTGCTTGACAGAAGCCTTTGCCCAGCATCGCCTAGGTTATCTATCACTATCAGAGACTAGTTAGCTACCAACACCCTGCCAGCCCGTCACAAGCATATGTCGGTGTATCGATGTTTACCATCGATTGGCAAGCTTGGATAAAAAAAATACATTCACTCACAATCTACTAAAAACAGATACAGAGAAAACTATTAACGAAGGCAGGAGAAAGGGAATGGAAAAGGTGACTGGCTTAGATATTCAAAGATCAATAACGACCTCCGTTGTGAAATAAATGGCTGATGGGTGAAGCAAACTTTCCCAGCCATGACCAACAGAACACAGATCACCAGCACCCATTGAGTGTTCCTTGAAATTGGAATACAAATTAAATATCTTAATTTTGGACATCACGCTATGGAATATATTAAAAATATCACATTTCTAAAAAGGAGAAGGATGAAGTTACTACTTATAATTTCTTGCTCCATTAGAAATTAAATGATCAACATTTGGTCAGCTATTTGGACATTAGAGAACAAAAAGAGAAAATTAAAAGCAAACATACGCAACACACAACAGGAGAGACGCATCAACTGCGAGGTCCGTTTTACGTGTCACGATTAGTCCTCATAGTGACACTTCAATATTAGAAACATTTTCGTATCGTAAACTCAAGTAATTCACCAAATCTCTTTCACATGCCATGGCGATTTTATGCTGCTACACGTTTACCTTGACGGATATTGATGGTGGTCTGCAAAAAAAATAAGAGAAAACTAGAAAATCATCGCGAAAACCAGAAGAGATTGATACTCGATTGTGGATGTCTTGTATTAGAAGGGGTGAAAGGTGAAAGTTGAAGGTTTGTCTGTAGCTGACAACAGGACTACACGTGCAAACTCTTACGTTCAGTAAGTTATTAAATAAATTAGCATATTAAGAGTGATTTTTGTCACATAAATCAAAATTATTTCCAGTTAAATATCAACGATTTCATGTGTGGACATGCGTTGTCACATAGTAGGATGCTTCCTTTACTAGCTAAGATTGTTGGGCTACCTAGTTAGCTATACAACTTGAGTCACGTTATGATAAAGTTAATCGTGGGATTTTGATTGAGCGGAATAGCTATCTACTTAAACAAATGTCTTATCTGTCTTTTTAAGGTTGAGAAGTTCCTTTTCTATCTGGTTTTAAAAGTCTTGTTACGTTGATGGATACTTAAAAGCTAATATAGCATTTGCCAATTCCTTGCGGTTAATTCAAATATTTCCATATGTTGTGTGCACCACAGAAGTCACAGTAGGGGTTTAAAACTGAACCTCTAATAACGTTTCATAGTTACGAAAACTCAGAGAAGCCTTTATTGCCCTGTCCTGGGTTCCATTCTAGTATTCTTTAAGTTCATCTCTAGGACATTTATGAGAAGATTATGACAAGTAGTTCTAGGGTGGGCTTCAAAACAAGCTACCTTTTCCGCTTCGGTGCACTCTCCATCCCTAACTTGATCTAGCTATCACTCTCTCTGTCTATTATTTTGCTTTACCTTGTACCTTCCCCATCTCCTATTATGTCTAGCAGCAGTGATGGCTGCCATCTACTCGGGTATCCATTTGAAACTGAAAAGCCCTCAGACCCCATGGGAGGATAAATTGAAGCTTGCACGTTTCGCCTGGATCTCATCCCAATGTCTTTTGCCCAACAAGGAACAGGTTAATCCTTACTTCAAGATGTATAACAATTATATTTTCTCATCTCAATATGATAGTTGCGTTATTTTGACATTGTGAGTGTAAAATTATCTTCAATATGTTTTTGTCCAGGGTATTATTTTAGTAATGTTATTGTATATTATTTTATTGTTGATTAATATTTGAATGAGAAGTGACCGTCCTACATTCACCCTCATGCTATTAATGACATCAGATTTTATGACAATCATAGATCTTTTATGAATCTCTGTTGTACATTTTTTAATTGGATTACTACTAACCTAATTATTATTGTGTTTAGTTAATTAACCTAATTATTAATGTTTTAGTTAATTAACTGTTACTTTTCATCTTTTTTTAAATCCACTTTTTTAGGGATGTAGAAAAAAAATTGTTGGTCTATAAATTTGACATCTTGACATTTTACATTGGATTTTACCATATTGTTCCAAGTCATGAAACAGTTCTTACGCTTGGAATGCAACACCATCACTTAATTCTTTTTGATTAAACCACTCTTATCGGGGCAAATATTTACGAACTGATCCTTGGATAGAGAAATTGCAAAGGATGCACCACACATTTTGAATCTTTCTAATTGAAGATATTTACTTTGTATATCCTCTGTAGGTCCTATTAGATTGGTCCACCCATGCTCTGACAGGGTTCTACAGTAAGAAGGTGGTGTTCTCCCAAAGTGTTTTGGAAGGACTGTGGAGTTACCTTGATGACCTCCTTCACAGCAAGAAGCTACGATCCCTTCTCAACCAAGGCAAAACTATCAGCCTGAGGCTAAATATTGCACAGGTAAAAAGAAAATGTGATAAAAGCAACATCAAATAGAAAAAACATTTACTTGTCAAAGTCAATATTTATTATTTCTAATAGCTAGATACATCTGCAAGATAAAAACTTAATTAGTCACCATTGATAATGCAACGCGTTGGCTAAGTTGTAGAGCACATGCTTCGGAAACTGACAAGCTAGAGGCTGTGGATTTGAACCCACTGCATGTCAGGAAGGGCATCTGACCCCAAGCTCCATCTAAGTCTGTGTCCACCCCCACAACATTGGGACTGATTGTGACACATAAACCGGACTTCTCTCAATCACCATTGATAACTGTAACAGTTTATAATCAAACAGTGCAAAAATATTTATGGCTTATTGGTAGATGATGTTCCTGTTTTGATGTATTTCTTTTTCTCTTTAGGTGTTACTTGACCGTCTTCAAGAATGTGTGTCTGCTGGAGACGGACCTTCAGTGTGTGTGTCAACCCTACTGAGTGTTTGTCAGGGGATCATCTCTTCTCCTGGCCTCTCTTCTATCTTCACCACCAAGTATGAGCTTATGACGGACTTGTTAGCCAAGCTCTGTTTTCTGGCCTGCCACAGACTGCAACATCAACCATCACTTAAAGAAATCCTTTTCAGTCACTCAAAGCCTGAGCCAATCACAGAGTTGGTAAGCTCCCAAGAGGTACCAGTGTCAGAGTCCCTACAAACACAGCCTTTTAAAGATCCTAGTTTTACACAGTGTGAACTAGTCACAGAGACTCCTCAAGATCAGCCGATGACAGAGTCAAATAAATCCCAGCCACTGAAAGACCACCTATCAAGTCATATGTTTGAGGTTTTGCTTCAGGTTTTATCATGCTATCTGTCAGTTCAACGCCAACAAGCGAACCCAAATAGAATCTTCACCATGGTAACAAATCATCTTATTCAGCCCATAATACTGCTACGACACCTGCTGGCATCTGGGGAACACACAAATCAGTTTCTTCGTCCGCAGTTGAGTAAAGACCTTCGCATTAAAATGGACTCCATCCTCCAGTTAGCTCTCTTTCCCCCAGAGCTCCTATCTTCTTTCAAGGAAGAGCTCCTTCCATCTAAGGATGATTGTGGTAAACGTGGTCCTGGAGGGCCAAAAGGCCCCCTGAGGCCAGTCAGTACCATGATTAGTAAACTGACTTCCCAGGACTACTGTGATTCCTCCATTCATTATGCTGTTAAGTCAAACACTTTGTCACTGTTGTTTAAGTTCTGTATAGAAAGCTATGGTAAAGGTGCAGGTGAAGCTGGAGAAGAACAGAAGATCCTTTGTTTCCATTTCCTGACCAAAACGGTCTCTGTCCTGGACATAGACTTGGATAGCTCTTTTTCCTCAGTTCCCATATCGCTCCCCAATGCAACCCAGCTATCTTTACTGTCCCCTGGGAAGGACTGTCCCTCAGTCTCCCTGTCTTTTTCTCGTGGGAGCTGGAGCCTGACACTGCTTTCTCTGGAGACTTTGTTAAGCCAGGTACTCTCTGCTGACATATATAATGTGGCTGCTGATAGGATCAGACATGGAGAGATCCAGTTTAATTTCTACAGAAAACTGGTTGAGATGCTCTTCAACCATACACAGCAAAGGTAACACACCTTCTTGATTTCAAAAATTTTAACTTTCAAATTAATAAAGGCTTTGGACTTTTTCCTTGTTAGCTTTCCCTCAGTGTGCTTGTTCTAATGTAAATTTAATCTCGTACTGGTCTTTCTAGTATCCCTGCATGGTACCGCTGTTTGAAGGTACTATTGGATCTGAACCATTTGATTATAGAGCCAGACCTAGACCAACTTATATCATCATCCTGGGTTGACTCTGAATGCATGGAATCACGAGTCCAACGGGCAAGACAGGTACACAATTAATTATTAGAATTTATTCCAACAGTCATACACTAAATGTTTTAATTGATAATATATGAGAGGTCTGTTTTACATGTGGCCCTATATTGTGGGATTTTAATTTATGATAAACAGCAATAAATTCTCTATAAATTAGAGTATAACATGTACTATGTATCTATGGTGCCAGGAATGAATGATATTTCAAAGAACTGATTCGCTTTTTCATTTAGCCTTGAAAATTAGTCAATGTGACTTTGAATCAGATTATGGTTAGCCAAAAACTCAAAAGAATTGCAATTTATTTTGAGAGTCTCAAAAAATAATTTTGGCTTCAGTTAAAAGCAAGTCTTTTTTTTCCAACAGATGCTCGTGTCTTGCCTGCTCCATACCTACACCAAGCTACACCAGCTGCCTTACTTCTTCTCTGAGCTTCTCTCCATTCTCTGTCAGCCTGCCATGGATGATCGTCGACCTCCACTTCTTCCTGAGGAAGTCTGTCTTTCCCTTAAGACCTGTCTTCTGGATACATCTCCCTCTCAGGGCCTAGAAATCTGCTCCCTGGTGTTGGCAAGCATCAGGAGGTACATACTGCCTGACCTGGAGAAGGAGGGAAGAAAGGAAGAGATGGATGAAAGCGATGGAGAGAATATCAAAGAAAAGCATGACCAAACAAGAGAAAAAGGGGAGCTAGAGAGACAGAAAGAAGATACATCCCTTAAGCTCCTCTCCCTCAGCCAGCTTCTTCATGCTGTGTTGTTCAATCTGAAGACTATGGACAATGCTTCTCCCCTTCCCTTAGTAAGAAAAACTCAAATTATGATGGAGGAGATGGGAAATGTGGTCAAGACTTTACAACAGCTGGTCTCATCAGAAAATATCAATGATGCAGGCCAAGGAATGGACCACGTAGATGTAAAGACGACCTCAAACTCACAACCAGGTTCATGGGTACTGTGGAAACAAAAGGCCCAAGAGGCAGGTTTTCTGCTCAGGTACACCTGGGTGGAAATGGACATGCTTTTACATATCCATTGTAGCAAATACATCTCTCAAGAATCAACCCAAAACGCAACTTCCAGCCAACCTCAAGACCAAGCCCCTGGAACCACTTTGGTCCTTACACACATAGAAGCTCTTCTCTCTGGCGAGATATGGCCCGTCAGTGTCCAGTCGTCTCCTGTCAAACCCTCCAGCCCAATGAGCTGTTTGCTACTCAAACTTCTCACCTTGCAACAATTGAAGAAAGCACTGCTGAACAACACCGTACTTGCCCTGCCGAATACTACAGAAGTGCTGCGTACTGTGGCTCAGTTCATTTTATCAAGAGAAGAGCTCAGTGTCAGTTTGGATGAAGAACAGATGTGGGATGGGCAGATAGCAAATGTGAATGCAGTCTCTTACCATGTAGCACACTGGTACCTCATCACATCTAATTTGCCTTTAATTGCTCCCTATTTGTGTGAAGAGGACCTGGGTCATTTTGCGGATGTCCTTCTCAGCTCACAGCTCAGCAGGCAGATGGGTGGAAACTCTGTTCAGTTACCTGGTTGTTACCTGTCGATACCGCTGATATCCTCACAGCTCTTTCAAAGTCCTATCCTCATAGAGTTACCCTCAGTGTACTCTGCCACTGTCAAGTCCCTCATGCAAAGGATCGTTGGAGTTCTTGTGGCATCAGAAGTGCCGTGGGATTGTCCAACACTCCCTAAGTTTCAGGAAATGGTTATGCCAGAGAAAAGACATTCAGTTGACCAATCTAACACGGATGCCAGCCACCCGTTTCCCAAAGTAAGGATGATGGAGGCTATTGTTGAAGAGATGCTGAGGACCTCTCAGACTGGAAAGGTTTCTGTATTTTTGACTGACAAACAGACACAGGAGCTGTCAGATCTGGTCCACATTGCCACAAGCTTAAACCCCGATGGGATGAGTGCAGAAGATCTATCTTCTCTCTTCCTCCTCCTTCTTTTCATTCTCACCTCTACCTCTGGTCTGCCAGAGAGAATGGATGAAAGCCCCTCAAAACTAGTGGATGATGCTCTATTCCTGAGCAAGTTGCTTCATCTTTTGGCTTCTATTACAGAAGGTCGGGACTTCAACAATGTTTTAAAGCTGATCCATGGCAGCAGTCTGCTACAGGCCGTTGTGTCGTCCCTACTCTTTCATAGCAACAGGGGAAGGTTTTGTTTCACAGGAAGCCTAGACTGGTTGGAATTTGTGAGGGCAACACAGAGTTTCATTAGATCCCTGATGCAATTGGTTATACAAAGAAACAGCAGTGTTCGGCTCAACCTAGAGCAGTTTACCTCCTATATCACCGGTGATGAAATTACAGGCAGGCATCTGGCTGTTATGGCTCAAACAGCTCCTGATCCAGGGAATGGAGCTATTTTGGGTAGACCACCAGCCATTTTGTCCCTTCATCTGCTTCTGGCATCACTTACGTCTTTCTGCCAGGTAATGACCTCGAACTTGGGGAGGAGCACATGGGACCAAACTCTGGCTCAAATGTTAGCGAGGATCACCGCAGCACTGGGACCGACCATAAAAAACATTCTGAAGCCTGAGACGGTCAGTATCCTTGGCCAAGGTTTTTTGGTGGAAGTTGTTACTGTCGTGCTCCAATGTGAGCTTTCCACTCTGCAAATGGACAACGATAAAGGACAGACTACTATTCAGCCCACACTGAGTCATATGACCCTGTATCGCAGTTTCTGTCAGCAGATCCTCAGGGAGTTATGCTCCGACTCCAGGCCAGTGGACTTTCTGCTTTCTTCTCTCCACTTTCTGTCCACATTCTACCATGCAGTTGAGAAGATGGCAGGAGAGGGGGAGAAAAGGGGAGCAGAGAAGGGGAGGGGATTTGAGGAGGTGGATGAACTGTACATTCAGATGATGCAGAGCATATACAGACTTCTGGCAGGTAAGTAGACACATGCGCACATACTGAACCTAAAAGAGACACCTGCACCTGATACTATCAGCTCGTTTCATCGTTATATATAACACACCGGCAAATTGTACAGATAGAAGGTAGAAAAAAGTTGATATTTTGTAACACAGATAACTCCGACCAATCTGCTGTTTGGCTTAATTTTTATGCTTTTTCATGTTTCATTTTTCGCAATATCTTTCAATATCTCTTTAGATGAACATGGGCATTGTAACAAGCTCACAACTGTACAAGTCTTTCACAAAAGACATCAAACTGACTAACTTCCTGCAGTATAACATTAAAACTTCTCGTATCTATAGGGCTCCAATATGCTCGTCTGATCGTTTATTTTGGTAGACTCAACTTTCTTACTGCTATTCATATGTACATTTTTAGGATTCTTAATTTTTTTAACTTTTTTTTTGGGGTGAAGCTTACCTGGCAGGGGAGATAACATTAACAAGAGGGTGGTTCACTCAGGCTGAGGCTTAACCATTGCATTCTGGTTGTGCTGACTCTTGTGAATTCCTCAAATTGTGGGAATGTTGAATGCATAATTTCTGGTAGTGGGAAACTGCGTTTGCACTTTCCCTTGAGATTAGGGTTGGCAAACCTTAGTAGGTATGGTGGTCGTCTAGTAATCAGAGAATTGGAGGTTCAATTCCCTGCTCCTGCATAAAGCATGTTGAAGTGTCCTTGAGCAAAACACTGAACCCCCTAACTGCTCCCTGGGCGCTTCAGCTGTTCATTGTTCCTGTACAATAGGATGGGTTAAATGCAGAGAATAGATTTAGTTGTATGTATTTACAATGACAAATGAATAAAGCTCTCTCTTTTTTCCGTTTTTAATGTCCTCCATCAAATCCAGCTCCCTGGCTGTCATTAAGTGATATTAGAGAGTTGGAGCCAGTTGTGGAAGAGCTCTTGCGCCGCCTGCTGGAAAGGAGCACCACTGGACAGTTCAGTGTATTTCTACTGCTGATCAGAGAGGGACTGAGCACTGGCAACCTGTACCCTGGAAACTACAAGGTAAACCTGGGATCATATTGGGACATCCTGGTAACCAAGTAGTTATGGCACATACCACATAACTGCAATATCCCTCCTTCAATTCTAGCCAGTGACCTCTGTTGCATGTCGTACCCATCTCTCACTCCCTTTGTTTACTGTCTGCCACTTCACTACTCTTTATTCAATAAAGGCAAGAAAAAAGTAATAAAATGAGATGGGATGATAGTTCATAATGATAGTTTGCAATACGTTGATCACCTTAAAAACTATGCTGAGCTTTGAAAGGGTTCCCATGGGTCATATTGGGAAGGACAAGTTGACATAGTTTTCATTATCAATCCTAAATCAACCGATATGTTTTTATTGCACCACTTGTGCAATGTTTTCATTGCAAAAACTTCAATTAGTTTAGAGAGGGAAAATATGGCTGCATCCATGACTGATGCAGAAGTAATAAATTCAGTGTCCACCATCTCAATGCAGTGCCCTTGCTACTGAACAGCGCCGCAGAAGTTTATGCTCTCATTCAAGATAAATGAATTTCGACAGAGAGCACTGAAAGACTTTCCTCATCATCAAGGCCTAACTTGATTAATGACCATATTTATTACAAAAAAAACCTGGCTTCATATACTGGATGTCAAACTTATTCTGTCCTCATTTGCTCTCCCCCATAGCACGCTGCAGAAGCTTATGATATGCTGCAACCAGGCATACTTTACAGCCTAGAGTGCCTCAACGTATCAATATTCTAACAAAAGTATGAATACCAAGTACAAATCTCTTAAGGCAATTCTCTTATATAAATTGGGAAATGTAAATAGCAAAAGTATGATACACCATATATGTGATTTTTATATGACATTAATTCCCAGAAGTGCCACAGGGAGTATTTGTGTGTTAGACATATTTGACTTTAACCACAACTTAACTATTGATTTAACCATGGAGATCACATATTTGGAGTTTTTCTACGTTCAGCTAACATAATGAATTAGAGGGTCATACAAATTTAGCAGAACACAAAAAAGAGGAAACAAACTGAATGAGAACACGGAGAGATGTGCATTAAAATAGGTGTTCCCCAGAAAAAGCAGGACGGATATGCAGGGTTATAAAATATGCCACTGGCAGTCATGATTCATGAACTCTGCTATGCCTCTGAAAATCCAGTGGACTTTCTTTTTTCAATATTTCATGATCCCCATCTAAAATGTTCCTGTTCCCATTCCCGTAGTGATATTATCCCTGTATGATGAATATCTATAGTACATGATCTGCTCATGAAAAGTTCCTGTGCATGTAATGGGGTGGGGGGTCATTTGCATTCTGTTTCAGCCAGACTCAATTTGTAATCTCCCAGTGAAATGTAGGCTTATTTGCATTCATATAATGTCCTGGCTAAATTGCTCTCTCTCTCTCTCTCTCTCTCTCTCTCTCTCTCTCTCTCTCTCTCTCTCTCTCTCTCTGTGTTCCTGTAGGAGGCGCTGTCTGCAGCAACTGTCATAAAGCTTCTGTGCTGTTGCAGTTTACCTGAGCCCTGTTCCAACGCTCTAAGGCTTATTGCACCACAGATCATATCCGCTATGGTGGTGAGAAAGACACTAGATAATATTCACACATTTACGAACACAGACAGACAGAATGTGAGCTAGCACAAAAAGACCTGATATACAAACGAATGCACTGCAAACAGGAGGATAAAGAAAGCTTGCTGATATTAGCAAATGGCCATCCACATGCATAAAGATGGGCATGGATGGACTTCTGATGATTTTATTTGTTGTATATAATTGATGCTAAGTGGATCATGTCCAAACGTATATGCGTTTTGACAGCATTGTGTGACAGGTCCAAGTAAATGCTATGTAGTCTCTTAGAATCAAAAGAATAGGCAGCATGACCAAACCAAGGGAACTGGATTCAATACACTTCCACACACTATAGTTTAAAATGGTTTGAAAATGGTTTCAAACACTGCTAAATGAACAAGACTAGTTTTCTTCTTAAGCTACCAATGACTTGACATTAGTCAGAAGTCCACTTGACTTGGGATTAGGAATAGCTTAAAAACCATTGAGTTAATGTAAGTTTGGAGTTTTATTCTCTTGCATCATGCAGGGTTGTGCACAATGCATATGAATAATTCCATACTTATTACATACGATAAGACAAAATGTTCATTTTTTTAGTCCCACAGGGGGATATTTATGGTGTTACAGCAGAAAATTTGAAGCATAGCTAGAGGCATACATTCTAAACAGGCATAAAAATATAGTATCAATACAAACAAGGGGAAAATATTACAAAATATGTACAGTATGAACATAAAAAAACACACTTAGTAGCTAACTAAATGGTATGCAATATAATAATTGTATTATATATAAAGATAGCTGACTTTGTCTAACTTTAGTATTAACTCACTGTATGTCAGCAAATTTGATCAGAAGTGTTGGCTCAGAAAGCAGTAAAAGAATTCTTGGTTGATTTGTCAGTGGCACGGAATTTTCTGAAGATCAGCTTTCCATGTTTTCCTGTCCAGTTCCTCCCTGACCATTGAACAGGGGTGGGTTAAAGGCACATTGGCTAGCTTACATCTGAGCCCATGGAATGGGGCAAAAAAGTTTTGGTGTCACTGAGAACTTTGAATAACAAAAAGTCTAAATGACAGGTTCTCATAAAATGCTTTTTCTAAATAACCTGGCATCTGGCCTTAATTCCCCATGCCTGGCCTGAGATGAACTGGCAAGATATCCAGGGTATTTCTCCGTTTTCTGCCCAATGAGTGCTGGGATAGGCACCAGCAGATCCACAAGTCAACTTCAGATAAGTGGTTGACAATGACGCATGATGACACACTGCAACTTGTAACATTTAGAGTATGTGGGAACTTTTGGTCTTTAGAATCTTGTGAGACCGCTAAACTGATGCTTTTCTAGTAACCTCCTCCTAAGCCATCAGAGGTTTTGGGGTCTTACTCAGAGGGGAAAATTTACCCTGCCAAAGAATTAGAAAGGGCACTTGTTGCTATGTCATAGAGATCTAGTTCAACCATCCATTTTCATCCACTTATCCGAAGTCGGGTCACGGCTATCTCAGCTCTCATTGGGCGAAAGGGGGAGATTCGCCAGTCCATCAAAGGGTAGAGCAACTAGGGGAACAGTGTCTTGCTTAAAGACACTTCAACACACTTCTCTGCAGGTGCGGGGTTCGAACCTGCAACCTTCTGATTGCCAGGCGACCACTCTACCCACTGAGCCATTCTGCCGGATCACGTTCAGTACACTTAAGATGACTGCGATGGATTTTTTTGACAGTCTTGTTATAGAAAAAAAACCCAATGTTTGACTTTAATGTCTGGGCTGGCAGAGATTAAGAAATATAGAATATTCAATGCAACTAATTGTGAAATCTTTAGCTGAAATACACTGTGGTCCTATACCACGCTCTGCACCAATGCTTATCGCGGCAACAGCATGGTTTTCGGTCCTATCACATGCATCTTAATTGATCCAGCAGCAAAGTGACCGAAGCACTATTTTGATTATTTTAGGCATGCTTGTTCTACTCATTGTAATTCAATGGATGTGGCCCCAGTCATCAATGTGTTTCCCATCAGGCTCGCTTGCCATCAGGGTGGAGTACGCAAAGTCAACAAAGCAATCTGTTTAGCCATGCTACACACACACAAGCACACACCCCACAGACACACCATTCTTTCCTATTCTAAGCATGTTCTGTGATAGTGTTTTGTCTGTTATCTTTTGACCTCCTCATCTAGATCTATCTTGTCTTTCTATCGATATCTCTATCAGTCAAGTCAGGCTATCTCTCGTTCTATCTTCCAGTCTCTCATGCTCTTTCTCTGACATTCCCTCACCCCTTTTTTCTTATCAGGCTCTAGTTAGTCCATTTTCCATTCAAAGCAGCTTGCTGGCTTGTGCTCTCGGCATCAATAAG
>OMLC01066532.1:0-15709 GCA_900302585.1 Regalecus glesne | reverse complement strand
ATTATGATTACACGAATTATTTCTAAATGGTTATAAACTGATATGTTATACCCCCAGATGAAATAAGCCTAGCGGTTGAGACTTCAGCGTCAGTCCCCCAAATCTATGGTTCTCTCTCTCTCTCTCTCTCTCTCTCTCTGTGTCTCTCTCTCTCTCTCTATCTCTCTCTCTCTCTCTCTCTCTCTCTCTCTCTCTCTCTCTCCACAAGTTTTTTTTCAAGTGATTTCATTTAATCTTGGCTGTACTATCCTGTTTCACGCTTCACTTGATCATCAATTGGTAGCTGTAGTTGGGGGGGGCTTAGTTACTCAGTGGTAAGAGTGTGTGTTTCGGGAACTAACGACCCAGAGGGTGTGGGTTCGAACCCACCAATGTGGGCCAGGGAGGGCATCTAGCCTCAATCCCCCAAGCTCGAAATCCATTTCCACCTCCACAATGTGGGGACTAAACATGACACATCAAACAGACCTCCCGTACTCACAAAAGGGAGACATTTTATTTCTCTCCAAACGTTGTGAGTCATCTTGTTGATCACCACAGAAACCGTGTGGCAGTACATCACTGCTCCCTGGTAAATGTTTTTGCTGTTGTGTATGTGGACATGACCTGCTTTTAGTTGGCCCCCCACATATCTCAGCGCTCTGACCTAGAATAAGGGGAAGGGGTCTATAAATGCAGGGTTGTGTGTGTGTGTGTACTTGTGTCCGTTTGAGTCTGTGTAACTGTAACTGTGTGCATATGTGCATAAGCCTTTTATAGTCCTTTGAAAGCCAGTAACATAATGGTGCACACCATTTTTCGTTTTCACTCCTCCTTTGCTCTATCTCTCTTTCATTTGTCTCTCCCTTTGACAAATAGGAGCGTTGTCCATTAGGATGCTTTATGAGGTGATAGTGACACAGGGTGATCTTGAAGGCCTCTAACACAGTTTCAACTCCCTTGACTCTCTCTCATGCTCTCTCACTCTCACTCTCGTTCTGTCTCTCTGTTCATCGTCCTTGCACTTTAATAATGGAGCCCATCACTCATTGTCATCCATGGCGGACCAGATATTGATGTGTGCCGGTGCCGTTTTTGTATATGTGTGTGTGCGCGTGCCTGTGTGTGGTTTAATCACTAGAGTCTGCTGGACCGTCTTCACCATCTACAAGTGTATGTGTGTGAATATATGGGGGTGTGTGTGGTGTGTGTGTGTGGCTAGATCCCTTGGCATTGATGGACCCTCCACACTTGAGAGAGGTTCAGATGTTCAGGCAAGGCAGGAGCTACATATGTCTGATGTATGAGTTGGAACTGGCTTTTATTGTGAGGGAGACAGACCGACAGGGGGGGGGGGCTTGAGCTAAGAGACAGGGGCTGTTCCTAATGAAGGCCATTCAGGACAGTCTTTTCCCTTGTTTCTAATATATCCCAGGCCCAGAGGACTGGCTGGCTGGTTTGATGTTGGCAGGAGCACAGGGGTGCACACAGCTACACAGGTACTGCATAAAATTGTTCTGCCAACACACACACACACACAAACATACACGCACACACACACACATACATATTCTCCCCAGCATATAAACAAAGATGAAGTGGTTTTAAGTACGGAGTGTGATGAGTAAGGATAGGAGCCTGATCCAGTAAAGGAAGTATCTGATAGCATCTAAATGGTGTGTGTTTAATGAACTCGTATAAAACCAGTAGTCTATCTTTCATTTACTATATATATGTTTGAAAACTTGAAAAGGAGGGAAAGAGAAGTTGATAAGGAAGGTGATGTTTGAGATGGTACTAAAGAGAGGGAAATGTCATGCCAACAATTTTGTTTGGGCCTCAGCGAGTGTGTCTTTATCTTAGTACTGCCAAACGTTTCCCCTGAATCCACAGATTTTATCTCACTGTCGGCGCAAACTAGCTTGTTTGAGTGCAGTGCGTGTGTGTACTTGGGTGGGTGGGGTTTGCGTGTGTGTTTGTGTGTATATGGAAATGAATGAATATATGTCTGAATATATGTTTGTCCATGTAGTAAAGTGTATAGAATATTAAGTAGTATGGAACCAAGGCTTGACGTTAAACTGGAATCTGATGTGTAGACTGAGAAGATGAACACTGCTAATAAAGATGCTTCTGCATTGGATATTCATTTTATGTGTTCATATATAGGTTGATGTCTGATGTATAATTACATATTTTGGTGACCATCAGTACTGCTTCAGAACACTCTCTCATCGTAGGAGACAAAACTTTTGATGTTGCTTCCCACGCTCGTCGCTTTAAATAGGTCTCTAGGCTGTCGAGTTTCACTGAAACACATTTGTGTGCACACACATGCACACAAACACACACAAAGACACACAAATTTGTCACAGTCACATTCATTCATATACCATTGCTTCGATAGGAGCAGGTGCATGTTGCATCGTGTTCCTCATAAAACTACGAAGAGGCAAAAGTATGCCTCTTTTGCTCATGCACAGAATATTGCATCTGTCTGTCTGTCTGTCTGTCTGTCTGTCTGTCTGTCTGACTGCCTGCAGTCTTCCTGGTGAGTGTGTAGCCAGGTGCTTGCTGACATACTGGGGCTTTGTGGTTGTGGTCGGTGGCTTGCATGCTGCTCAGAGCAGACAACCGAGAAGGAACTAGCTCATTTTTCTCTATCTCTCTTCTTTTGTGTGTGTATGTTGTGCATGTGCATCTGCATTTGTATGCAAAAAAGAGCAAGGGAGAGAGAGAGAAGGAGAACTAGAGATAGAAGGAAAAATAAATTAACCGAAAGAGATATGATATGCTCGTTGGGGTGGCATAGCTCAAGAGGTAGGATGGTCACCTTGTAATTGGAAGATTGGTGGTTTGATCCCCCGCTCCTTCAGAAAGTGTGTTGGTGTGTCCTTGAGTGAGAAGAGGAACCTTCAGTTGCTTGGAACAACAGATGAAGATTAGCCTGATGGCTAAATCTGGTGTATTTACTTTCTAAAATGTTCATTAATATGGACTGTCCTTATAAAGGAGGTATTTATTATAATATTCATAGATAAAGTATGTACCGTCTGACTCCCAGATGATTATATGAGTACATGCGAGAGGTCTGTTTTACATGTTGCGAGTAGTTCTCATGTTGTAGGGGTTGACATGATCTTGGGTGGAACTTGGGGAATTAAGGCCGGATGCCCTTCCTCATACCCCGGAGTGGGTTTGAACCTGCTGCCTCCGACTCGTCCGTTCCCAAACCATGCGCTCTACCACTGAATTGTTGTTGCCCCCAATTATGCATGTACAATTTTGATTGTACTCATTTGAATTTGTGAATATGAACTTGTAGCTTTGTTTTGTCTTTTTGTCTTTGAGTGCAATCTAAAAGAGAATTGTACAAAATCTTAACTAATGCTCATGTACATGAACATTTACCATCTACACGCTGTTACCACTAGAAGCAAAATGTGCTCTGTCTAGCAGCCTTGAGCCACTTCCTCTGAAATGTCATTTGAAGCCTTTAAAAGAAAAAATCTGTTCTCCCTTTATAAGACTTTATAATTGCACCAACAGGCATTTTAAGCAAGAGCACAAGACAGGTCAGTACACACTTTCAGAGAAGTATTATCAAAGGTCTGTTTATAAGTTACACAACAACTGAGTCATGGGTTTAATACGAAAGTAAACAATGCTTTAAGTGGGAGCCCATAGAGTCCCCTGCCATTCATCTGTGGCCTTGGCTCAGTAGCCACAGCCCATGGTGGAAGATTAGGCTAGATATGAATACAAGTTGGCCGCAGGCATGGGCCCCAGCACACGTTTGTGGGAGTACAACATGGGCTTGGTATCTTTGAGCTAGGTTAACCAAGACTCAGTCAAGTACATCAATGACTCCATTTTGCTTTTTTGTGTGTGTGGTGGAGATGATGTAACGGGACAACAATGATCCTGAATATTTACACCAAGACCATCGATGTATAAAGGTACAGTTGTTGGATCTACAGACCTTGGACTTTTTCATTACTTTGCTATGTTGTTTGTGGGCACTATGGCTTTTGATCAGTATTGTTTTACTGCCCATGAGTGTTGTATGAATGTATGAGGAAGCCTGGGACCACAAACTATGGCGAAGCTTATTAGGTTTCAGCAGTTGCATGCATTTAGTTTTGAAGCACAGGCCACAATTTGAAAATATTTCCTTAGAATTATACAAACATGAGAGAATTGCAGAATCATTTGATCTTTCTGTGCCCAATCCAATTATTCTGACAAAGGAACATCCTTCCGTATCTTAGGCCTAACATAGAGGCAATGGGGACGGGAACAAAGTACACATTGCCACACAAAAGGACATGTGTTGCCACATTCCCACGGTGTTGGTTAGGTATATCTCTTCACTCAGAACTTTTGGTGAAGTTCTGCTAAGTTGAGTAATTTCCACACAGGCAAAAGATTACATTTCAACCACCCACAAACCCACATACTACCCGAGTCATTCAGTTAGTCTACCTAATCTTCAGCCTGCACACATCTATATATATATATATATACAGGTAATGAAATACATACACACACATGCCTTTCTTGAATTCTATATATGAGCACCTGGGATAGAATCATTGTGGGGACTGAAAAGAAAATTTCCATTTTATTATCTGTCACGAGAACTAACCGATGGCTCTCCTGTGCTGCGCCATCCTCTTATCCAGCGTCTGTTTGGTCTCCCCGATGTACAAGTCACTGCAGTCCTGGCATTTAACAGTGTACACTACATTACTCTGTTTGTGCAAGGGGACCCGATCCTTGGGGTGGACCAACTTTTGACGCAGTGTGTTTTAGTGAGTTTCAGAACAGTTGAGATGCGTATTTTCCAAACATCACATCTCAACTGTTCTGAAACTCCCACCACACACGAAATCACCACTGGTTTGGGCTTGGGCAGTGATTCTTTTCCCTTCACTTTGCTGGAGCACTGTTTGGGAGGCTTCCTGGCTTTAACATATGCCCATTTGGGGTAACCACACTTAGCTAGGGCCTGTTTGACATGAGATTTCTCTCCCTCCCTGGCTGCTGAGTCAGTGGGGTGGAGATACTTGCAGTCAACTCAGACTGAAGATGTCACCTGTTTGGGTGACGAAACATTTCTTGATAAACTTCTGATCCAGTTGAACCGATTCACCTTTTTTGTTATTCCCTTACCTGGATTATTGAGCATACATCAGGGCATAGATGTGCACACTTTCTCACTAAGATGTCAGGCTCTTAGTCACCTGACAAATACAATGCAATGTCATCCATCGTGATTCACATGGATATGAGAATGGCGTGCTCTTGCATCACTTGGCTGTGCATTAGCCATCATGACAGAAGTTATGGTATGTCTCACTGACAAAAAAATATAGATTTCCAAAATGTTACATTGCTTGATGGAGGAGAGCAACCGTAGCATAAGTCATGTGTTTCCTTAAATTTTGAAATTTACATCATTTGAAATAACAGGAACCATTTGTAAACTAATCGGAGGTACTAAAGACTTGTGATGGAAGGTCAGGGACCTTCTGAGGAAACTAAACAATTTTTCTCAGAGCCTGTAACTTATCAGTGGGTTTAACTCTAATATTTTTCTCTGAGATGTGTTTGTGTATTGGATAGTTTTAATCCCTTTGTGATTAAGCATTTTTTGTTTTCTTTGGTCAGTTGGGTATGGTAAAGTACGTAAATAGTACAGGCCTAGCTGTCTAGTCGTTTATGGAATCACACAAATTACAAAGACATTGGCTTGAGACTCTATTGCCTTGGCACAGATTGAGTCATAACATTGTTCCAGTGTGACTGTATATTGCAGTGTGTCCTCTGTGTGGCTTGACTGTACTGTACTCCGGGAGTAACTCTGAGGGAATCAAGTGATAAATGCACTGTGTTTTCCCACAGTCACCGACAAGTAAAGGCCACTCTTCCAATGGGTTAATGAGAGGTCTATTTCTACTTGTCATGATTCGTCTGCACAATGTGGGGGTGGACACGGACTTAGATGGAGTGTGGGGGATTAAGGCTGGATGCCCTTCCTGACACTCCGCAGTGGGTTTGAACCCGTAACACCTGGCTTTTCAGTTCCTGAAGCCTGTGCTCTACCGCTGACGTACCGCAGATTAATATGCACCCTTATCTATCAACTTGGCACCTTATCATTTCGTCATTTGTTCAAGCTCTCTTTTCTTCATGAGAGAAACAAATGTGTCACTCCCTCAGTGCACCCAATTCAAACATCTATAACAGAAGTGACTGTCCTGCTATGGTTTGTGCTAATCCACTATATGTGGTAGTCAAGACATTTGCCTATGACCTGTAGTTAAAGATTTTAATAATCATGTCCTATTCAATGGTTAGATGTTTAGTTTCATTCCGACTTCGATGAGGACAGTTATAGTTGTGACTCATGGTTTACAGAAGCATCATCCAGCATAACGGTCAAAAGCCTAGAGATGAAGGGGGAGATATGAATCACATCATCCAACACTTGTGGTTGACACAGCCTCTCACTCATTAGGTGGATGTTTCCATTATGATAATGAGAAAAGCATATTCCCTTCCAAACCCTTCTCTCTGATTTCCCATTGAACAGGCACACGCACGTATGAATGCACACACACACACACACACCTATAGACACAGACATGGACTCGCACAACCTCATATCGACACAGAGACAAAATTACAGTGACAGATTGAAGTAAATTAGTTTCATAAATGATGATTCTTTGTGTAGGGGCGGCATGGCTCAGTGGGTAGAATGGTTGTCTGGCTTCTCTGCAGGTTTGAGCCCCGCACCTGCAAAGAAGCATGTCGAAGTGTCTTTTAGCAAGTGTCCCCTAAATGCTCTGCCCTGTGATGGAGTGGTTGGGTTCAAGGATCTGTCCCTGCCTTTCGCCCAATGAGAAACCCGCTACCCGATTTCGGATAAGCCGTTGACAAAAGATGATTCTTTGTTTTGGAATCGTTTTACGTCAGGAGGCATTTAAGATAAAATGTAGTTTATTAACCCCAAGGAGAATTTCATCCTCTACAATTCACCCATCCAAATACACACCATCGTCCAGCACCCGCGGACCAACCCTAGTTCTTCCCATGCCCCAGTCAGGGTCACAGATAGGAATATATACCTAAACATGCAAGTCTTTGATGGTGGGAGGAAACCCATGTAGACATGAGTTGAAAATGCAAACTAGACACTGAAAGGACCTGGGACAGCCTGGAGTTGGAACCCCTGACCTTGTTGCTGAGAGGCAACAGTGCTGATTACTGGGCCACTGTTTGGCCCCATTTTGTAGCATTTCCATTGTAACCTGTGTAACCACTGTATTATGTATGTGACAGTTAAAAACGTTATGCATAAATGGATAGTGCATTTACTGAAGTTAACGTTTAGTGCAATATCGGCTAGAATGAGAGGTCTATTTTATGTCACAATTAGTCATAGAGCAGGAAAATGTTTGTAGACGCACTACTACAACATCTGATTCCACTGTTAGTCCTTCTTTGTCTGAGTGAAGGTGCGCTCGTCAAAGAAATCAATCAATATTGATTTTGCATTGCCCTCCGTGATACAGTGATATGATGAATACCATTACTTTTCTGGCTTATTTTTGCTTTCATTTTGGTAAAGAGCACTCATGAACATAAATCATAATTACACATCACGTTGGCCAGAATAGCAGTAACATATTGTAGTAGACAGAAGACGGATTTTTTGTCAGTCAGGGGTTTGTCTGTTCATACTGATTACTGTATATTTTGTGTCTGTGTCTCCCCTGCCTTCCCCAAATCAAAAGGCAGAAGTGAGAAACGGTTGAGAAGTGTGACCAGCATCTTCCTGTTGTGTGCGTAGAACCCCAGACGGCTGTCTAAGTTGCTCGCACGCAAACATCGGCTCGGGAACCATAACAACGGCAGGTCCCCACACAGAGAAGGCGGAAGCGAGCCAGCAGGCTGAGGAAGTCATTGGTCTTTTGATGGCCATAGCCGTAGTTTCATGAGAAGAGTGTGACTCGGTTAGTCTGCCTGTCAGGCAGTCAGTCATCGTGGGAACATTATTGGCTTGATGGTGATGACACACATGACCCCTTGATGACGAGGTGGCCATATGGCCATATGGCCATATCAAAAGACGATGGCTACATACATTGAAATGGGAAGAATTTGGGTAGGAATTGACATCAGAATTAGGAATCAATGTGATCAGGTCAAATAATAGATTTGCTAAACAAATATTTTGGCATCATGCGGGACTCCACAAGAAGATGATGGTGGCCAATTAATGAATAATAGGGTTGCACCAAATTTCCAAAATGCTTTTAATCTCTCCGTTTCTCTGTCTGTCTGACTTTCTACTTTTCACAAGCATAAACGCACATACACACGTTCTCTTGCTCTCTCTCTCTCCCTCTCTCACTCAAACAAACGTCACATTCTGAGAATACCTCAGCCCTGTTTTCTGGTGTTGGGGTGGGAAACTAGGCAATCCAGCAGTCCATTGACATGAAACATGCTAACCACCAGTGCTGCTTCCTTTACATCTGTCTGTTGCCATGGAAACCGTTGTGAAGGTCTCACCTGGTCTCAGCAAACCACAACTACATCTCTCTCTCTCTCTCTCTCTGTATGGGATTTCCAATGTATCTAGAGGACAAGCATAAGAATAATTTTATGAAGATATCCTTTATTAAAAGTCACTTGACATCGAGTAACTTAGACCGGAAAGGTATGAAAGCCCACAATGCAACCCTCAGTGGTTTGGGTAGAAACATAGTGGGACAGTTCGATATGTTCCGACCTCATGTTAGTCAGACTTTTTAGACCAGTTAAGATGTTTTAATTAGTCTGTTCTTTGTTTCAGATGCAGGTCACCCAATGACAATTGATCATTATCAAATATTCAGCAAATAAGCTCAACGTAGCGGTAAACTTATGCTGGCGGTTGCTCAGGGCCTCGCGCTTTCTCGTGGTTGTCTGGCCCGTGCCGGGTTTCTCCGAGAAAGAGTATCTTAAAACGCTGATGGAATTTCATCTTCCACCCCGGTTCTCTTGTTTTTTTGCGTACCATATTCTCAAGATGCTTTGCTCTCAGCTTTTAATTTCTATCTGTCTCTGTATTCATCCTGTGCAGACTGGGACTGAGACATGACCAAAATATATGTCCCTTTCTTATTTCTTAGAAAATGTAATACCAGCTCTCAGGACATGGTAGTAACTGACCACTTATATTGATCAAGACTCAAGAACTTTATTGTCATTACGCAGGCACAAAGAGATTGCAATTGTGTCAGCCTCAAATGGTGCATACAGAGAATAAAAGGAAGAGATAAAAACAATGAAATACAAGCAATGAAAATGCACAGAATCTAAAGAGTGACTACAAAATATAAGCAATATCAAGTATAGTGGTTGCTATTTATTTTTATAAAAAAGTAAATGTATACAGTTAGTTATAGTTTAAGAAATGATGGAGGAAGAAACAAAAAAGTTCCTGATCATTGATATATGAATCTCAAATAAATATTTAAATAAATAAATAAAGGGGCCCACAGTAGCTCAGTGGTAGAGCAGACACTTTGGGAACTGATGAGCCAGAGGCAGTGAGTTCAAACCCGCTACGTGGTGTCAGGAAGGTCATCCAGTCTTAATAACCCAAGCTCCATCTCAGTCTATGTCCACCCCTACAACATGAGGACGAATCTTGACAAATAAAACTGTCCTCATTCAAATAAATAAATAAATCTCAAATCTCCCCATGATCAAATGATGTGAATAATTTAACCCACGCCAAGACAAAAAACTTGTAAGTTGAACCAGACAATTGTTGTACTGGGCCCATTCAGAATGTTCAGTGATAGTTGTAAAGTGTTTACCAATTGTGCATCTGCTCAAACTGGAGGCATTCTGCACTTCAAAGCGAAACGTTTATTCTACCTGTTTTTCTGTGTTTGTTTGTGGAGGGGAAAAAACCCTGCCTTCAGCTGTTGTTTTGTTTTGACAGCAATGGAGCCAGAGATGAATTATCAGCACACATCAGAGAAAGTTTACTCCGTTCATCTGGACAGAACATTTACGAAGTGAAACATTTAATTGCTCATCTTGGTGATCTCTTCGGTCTCAACTGACTTCAGGTATCCCCACCCTTCTAAACAACACACTGGCATTGCCATTGAAACCAATGATCAAGTTCATATGCAGATTGCTGTTATCATTAACTAGAGTTAATGCTGCAATGTGTTCTATTTGCAGAGGATTGGGTAATAGTTGCAATCACAGCATTGTAAAATGGCACAGATGTACTCTTAGTCCCCCTGATTTCATGGATAGTCAGCACACAGCAACACATTAAAATCTCCAACGCACATGTATCGACTCATTAAGAATGGAGTCTCTGGCAATTAGTTATGTAAACAACTGTCACCATACTGGTAATTTGTCTGAATACATTGTGTAATTCTTTAGAGGCTGCAGTTGTTCAGGGGTAGAATGATCACTTCAGGAAATAATGACCCAGAGGCTGTGGGTTCTAACCCATCACGGGGCATCAGAAAAGGTATCCGGTCCTAATCACCCATACCTTCCCCGAGATGGACTGATGACTAGTGCGGGGTGTTTTGCCACCTTCTGCCCAATGAGCACTGGGATAGGCACCAGCAGATCCATGACTCAACTTTGGATAGGCGGATGACGATAACATGTCATGACATGACACATTGTTTAGTTGTCCCAAAAAAGTGTCAGCTGTATGTGAGACAGAATGAAAACCCTGCTTCTCCTTGTGAGTGGTCAGGTTATGAAAAAGTGAAATTTTGTATACCCCTCTGAGAGGTGGAAATTTCCTTAAGTTGAGAGAGCCTCCTTTGGCAAAAAGAGGTCAGTATGGCTGCTTTTCATTTTGTGAACCTTGATAGAATTTGAGGGCTTTTATCTACAATCTAAGGCGCAATCCCTCAGTTTCCAATTGTCATCTTGGATATAAAACGACAAAACCTTTACAAGCAAAAACCTGAAGAAACACTATTTAAAAATAATTTCTTGTTGTTCACTTTGTATTTTCTTAAAATCTATTTTTAAATGTAACTGAAAGTAACTGCAATCCATTAATTTTGAGTAATGCTAAATAATTCATTATAGACTGCAATTTTTGATGAGATAACCATGACATCAAATTATGTAACTTTAAATTCAATCAACTTTCTTGGCAAAACTGTACAGTATTTGGCTGTTACTCCATTCATATTAATCTAGTTGCTTTTGTGGTGCACATTTATCATTAAAAGATTGGACAACCTCCTCCACAAAGCTAACATAAAGCTGTTCACTTCTGCTTGCTTTTATTTTGATAGATTCATAAATCACATGCAGCATTAAATGCCGTATCAGTATAAATCTGTGAGTGCAGCAGTCTGCTCCCAAGTGGTGAATCTCTTATGGCCACACCTGCCACAGTATGGCTTCCGTTTGGTCTCACACTGTGAGCAGGCTGACAGAGCTGGCAGATCAAGGATTGCTACCAAGAAATCTTGAGGGTAGAGCTGCTACCACCTCCCTCTCCAAAAGCAACCCCATAACCCCAAGTCCCCAGCCTGCCCGGCAAGCAGAGAGGGAGTCACGTTGAGATGGATGGGGGGTAAACCACTTTTGCCTTGCCTTGGTCCTGTGGTGTTGTGATGCAGTGTACCAGAACACCCGATTGCAGCCGCGCAGGGACTGAAAGGAAACCTTAAAGAGGTCAAACAAACAGGCAGTTGATACTACCTATACGATAAGTGGTGTGTGGGCGGGTGTGTGTGTGTGACTGTGTGTTAGTGTGCGCATGTGTACATCTGAAAGTCGGTGTCAGAGAGAGAGAAACAGAAAGATAGTTGAAGAGTGGTGGATGAATAGAAGAAGGAAGAAAGGTTTATGAGTCGCTAAATACTAGACTCGCCACAGGTGGGAGCTCCTCTGGAGACCATGTAAATACCAAGCAAAACGGAGGCTATGTCCATGTTCAACTTACCTATTATTTGACATTCAACAGTGCAGCAGGCAGTGGCCAAACTTGGATGCAAGAATGACCAACTGAACAAATCTGTGGGCTGGCTTAATTGTTTAACTGTGCTGACACCACTTTAAATGTCATGTGGTTTGGTGGGAGGGGGGTAAGACTGCAATGGTCTTTTGGGAAGTCCCTGCTCTCTCAGACATATAACTGCTGCTACAAAGGTTGCTGGCTGCACCATGTCATCAATGCAACCTTACCACAGGTGACTCATTGTGGTTCCAACGAATACGGAAAAAATCAAAGATCAAGCTGAATAAAACATGTCGCTTATTCCTGGACTTTTGGTGTTTGACGGAGCCCCCCACCACTTGCAAAGAGTACATCTGTCCATAAACCTGAAATCTCAGCTATTGTAACTTTAACTTAACAACAGGGGTCTATCATATACCATTGAGAATAAGATTATTCAAATTTTCATTAAAATGAATTATAACCCCAGTTGATCCATTTTACATACCAGCACTAGGGGTGGGGGGTATCAGGGAAATAAACAAGTGTAGGGAATACACCTGCCCCTGAATAGCAAATGGATTATAATTTCAATATGCGGAAAGAGATGTCCATTTTTAGAAGAAGCCTTATTTATGTCATGCACGTATATGCAATGAAATTTGTTCTCCGTATTTAATCTATCCTATTTAATAGGAGCAGTGAGCTGTTGCAGCTCTTAGGGAGTGGTTAAGCGTTCAGTGTCTTGACTTTGACACACTTTCTGCAGGGACAGGGGATCAAACCATCAATTCTCTAATTACTAGATGACCGCCCTACATTCTGAACTACAATTAGTCTCCATGTTGTGGGGGTAGGCATGGACTTAGATGAAATGTGGTAGATTAAGGCTAGATGCCCTTCCTGATGCCCCACTGTGGGCTTGAGCCCGCAACATCTGGCCTGTCGATTCTCAAAGCATGAACACTACCACTGAGCTACCATGGTCCCCTATTATAATTCCAATATGTGGATAGGCTGGTGCTTGATTGTTTTATTGTTTTGAATTCATACTGATATTAATTACAGTAATATCATGAGCTTTTAGCTTATAGAATCTTTCATCCACATTGGTGGTATCTGTAATGCGGCTTGGGTTTAGTCAAAGGTTAGGTGGTCAGTCTAGTGAGCAGAGACTGTTGATGTCCATTACATGGCTCCGTAAAGGCCATCCCTTTGCGGCTTGGTTTAAGGGCCTTGGTTTAAGACGCAAAACCAAGCAAGGCTTTTAGGGTCGGTGCAAAGGAAACCCACCACTCTGAGACAATGAATATTTCACCTTGCTACCGGCAGTCCACCAGCATTTAGTGACCACAGGACATGTTAAGTGTTTCTGACCAGGGGCAAAAGGGGCACTTAACAAATGATAATGCCCACCATCTATCAGTGCTCTGGGCTGCCACTGTTGCCTGAGAGCCCTGTGGTGGTTGGAGCCAGACCACTCTTGGACAACCGCTGACCTGCCAACTAACCACATATTCCACACACTGTAGCCTCCAACATACACACACACCTCCACTTCCTGGTGGTAAGAGGGACATCACTCTAGTTATATGACAGCTGCCACTCTGGTGGCCTCCTGACCCTCTGACCCTAGCCCCCAAAGGGAGATGTCAATGGCTGACCTCCATAATAGTCCTTTTACAGTAACACCAGACGCCAGTATTGCATTTTAGGAAATGGAGCAGGAATTGGCTTGAGTTGAAATGGAGATACCTTAAAGGTCTCATTGATAAGCATTTAGGGTATCCCACACTCCTGTGAATGGACATATTTATCTGAATGAAACGGGACTGTTGTAAAAGGAGGGATTTGACTGACCGCCAATAACTCGAGGGGGTGGTTAGAAGAATGTTGACATCAGTTTACTATTGCCTAGTTTCAATTTGATGGTAAAAGCTCTCCTATCTTCTCTCCATTTCACTCCCAGTTCATTGGACATTTTTGTTAATGTACGCCCACAGGTGTAGGATGATATAACTTTCTGCAATGAGAGAGGTCCATTTTACGTGTCATGATTAGGCGCCATGTGTAGGTGTGGACATAGACTTAGATGGTGCTTGGGGAATTAAGCCCGGATGCCCTTGATTCCACAGCCTCTGGACTATCGTTTCCTGAAGTGCACGCTCTATCACTGAGCTATGTAACTTTCTACAATGATGATTATATATTTCAGAAAAAGAAAAACATTCATAGAAATTTAAAAAATAAGCAAAATAGGTTTTTTGAAGAGTTCTAGAGTGTATTGTTGAATAAATTTGAATCCAAATAAAATGGGTAACAAGAACAGAAAAGTCTTTTTCATGGGACATTCAAGCTACCAGTCAGGAAAAAAAAACCATGTGAATAAAAATCTAGTCGTTTCCATAAAGATACCGTGACAGATGCTGAAATAACTCCCATTACAGTATACGAGTCTCATATTAGTGGTTGCATTTTAGAGTTAAAGTATACAGCAAAAACATTTCCCTCCAGAAATGCCTTTCCTTTTCAGCATTTTCATTAACAGTTGGGTGTGCGGCATCACTGTGCAGTGTCACCTCTAAATCCGTAGAAAAGTAGAAAAGTCCACTTTTCTTGCCAACCTGATTAATATCGAGATAAATGGAATCTGTTTTGGACTCTTAGGGGTAGAAGGGGTCTTATCATATCAGTTTGAGTGATGCTTGGTCAAGACAAGTCAGCCAGTGATAGCCCCAACCTGATTAGATTTGTTGCCCAGAGGGACCTCTAGTGTGAGCTAATTGCTGACTGGCAGTCTGTTGGATACCCTCGACCAACTCCAATGGTTTCACATAACATGGTAACACTCCAAGGTCCCCAAGAGAATGAGGGCAAGGGAGAGATGGATCTGTGAAATGATGCTTATCATATATGCTTATCATATCATACATAGGTCTGATCTGGGGCATCCACTATAAACATGAAGTGCTGAATAAATCAACATGTGTCAAAATGTAGATTCAAAGCATTTTAACATCTGCTATTTGCTTGAGTTTTAAATCCTGAGATTAATGATAAACAACACACTGAAACACACACACATACACACACACGCACGCACGCACACACACACACACCAACAACAACAACACCTTCCTATGCCCTGGTCAACTTCTACATTATATTCAGCTCCTTGTCCATATTGGGAAAACCAGATTATTCCAATGCATGACTATTTTTCATGTATTGCTAATATTTCCGCATTTTTGGAGTGTTTTTATTACATCGGCTTTACAGTGCATCAGTATGAGGAGGGATATTTGGCTAATGGCATACGTACAGCTGCTGCCGTGCCGAGATATGCATTTTCACTGGCTATGCCTTTAACTAATGATTTAAAGTGGTAATAAGTGATACAAGGTGGAAGTTTGCGAGAGCTAGCTATATTTTGAAAGCATACTGCAAAAGAATCTGCCCCCTCACTTCTGCTGCCACAAAACCTTATGGACACGCAAACTGATTGACAGCAAGCATAGACCAATGAAGATGCTGGCTTGGAAAGAACTCTCCTGATTGGCTGAAAAGGAGCAAGTACAGAGAACATGTTTAGAGCATCTAGTGCAGCCACTGAGAAAATTTTCCACCAGAGTATCAACTTGGTAGCTGTATAAAGAGTTGGAGTGAATGTTGTAAAAAGTGTAGGTGAAGGATAGAACAAAACATTTATGAAATTAAAACTACACC
>OMLC01066531.1:0-17543 GCA_900302585.1 Regalecus glesne | reverse complement strand
CTGTGAAGGAAAGCAGAGCACACAACACTAAACACTCTTGACGGGCTCGCTAAGCCCTCACTTTACATATGGACATCTCTGCCTATACACACATGCAGGGGGGGGAGGAAAGCTAATAGTAATACACAAACACACAGACTGAAGCCCACTGAATGACGCTCCATAGCACTGCAACACAGATGGAGGATCAGGCCGGTTACATACTATTCAAGCCCAGGAGCATACTAAAACACACAGCCAGAGGAGCCATTTTGCTACTCTCCATAGCTTTTTCCAACAGCTCCCGAGCCGTAAATCTTTTTTTATTTTTAGATTATTCATTATGGGCTTTTTAAAAACACCCAATGGAGGAATAAGGAGCAGAAGCAAATTTCACTGCAAGACAAGCAGTGCTTGAGGCGAGACCAGTCGCAGAGGAACAGGAGTAGAAATGGAGTTTTTATTTAAAATAGTGTGCTCTAGATTTTCTAGTTCAGTTTTCTTCCTTGAAGGGAACCAGTCGTGCTTTTCTAGAATACCTCTATGATGTAGGCATAGCGCTCCATTAGCAACCATACAAACAAGCGGTCTTCTCTCCACCAGTGATGTCCCTGGCAGACAGACCATGGAGCTCCGTCTCCAGTGACGTCCGCTACAACTGCTGTATGAAGCCTGGTTATCCACCGAGTCTCACCCTGCAGCCTGTTTTGACGTAGCACATAGGAGGTAGACGCAGAGCAAGAAGTAAGGGTTGTAGTTTCCACACCACTGACATCCATCAGTGGGCACAATTTTGGCGTCATTTCAGAGATACGTAAAGAGCACTCAGTACTATGGCTACCAATGGAGTCCTATCCCTAAAACACACAGAGAGGCAGTGTCTCTTTTTGTATTCGACTTTTAAATGAACTTCATGGGAATTGTTGAATGTCACTAAAACGCATGTGAATTGAGGTGGGTCTCCATCACATCAGTTCAATGGAATGAAGCTCTGGCCAGGGGCCTATGGGTTACACCACATCTCCATACTTCTATAACCACCTAGCCCAGTCCTCATTTGGCAAAAGGTGGGTAAACACCCTGGACAGGTCACCATTCCATCTCAGGGCTTGCTCAGTCAGGGGTTCAGTGTCTTGCTCAAAGACACTTCAGCAAACTTTCTGCAAGGCCCAGGGATTGAACCCCCAATCTCACCCTAACTCGTGATAAAGATACAAAAACATTTTCTACTAGCCATTCACAAATAAAATCAGTGTTGGTTGAATGTTCTCTTAAACCACCTTCAGGCTTCCCAGACCTGGCAAATTCAGAGTCTGCTTGCTGATCTCAGTCTGAGTGGAAGAGATGCATGAGGACGAGTGGAGAATAAACGAGACACAGCTAACTTCTCTGACAGTGGAACTACTGAGCCTACAGAGTCAAGCAAGTAAACACTGCGTTATTTGTCGGCCTACTGCTCAGGCCCAAGAACGAGGCATTAAGTTACCAATTACTGCAGCAGACTTCCTGATCAGTGAGGATCAGGAGACCCAAATCTGTCAGAAGGCTGGTAGGAGAAAGTGCTGTTGATGGTTCTGCTGTATTTAGAGATAGGCAGGCTAAAAATAATCCACTCCAGGCCGTCCTCTGAACTTTCCTCTCTGCTACTTTTGTCTTTGTCTGGCTTCATTTCTGCTCAAACACACACTCCCTAATCTGTCCTGTGCTTCCTGAAGTTGCTTCTTTACTTATTTCTGTCTTCGGCTTTAATCTACAAAGCTTTCCAGTTTTGCTCCCAGCATATGCGGACTGGCAGAGTTATGATTCTGCATGTGTCTTATCTGTGTGTCTGTTTATGAAGCACCGTGGCCTCGTGTCCACGACCACTCATTTACTCTCCCATCACTCCATCTGTCTCCTGTTGCTCCAGCATGGAGACGTCATCGCTTACTCCAGACTCCTCTATGCTGTCATGAGTTTAGCCTCTGGCTCAGAGCCCAAGTGAGGAGTTTTCCTCCTTGCTGCTGGGCTTGGCCCTAAATCTGTGTTGATATGAACCACCAATCACATGAGCCGGTGTCTGGGGGTGAAGCAAAGGTTAAAGTGCATGCTCAGCACAGCCTCACCCCACCCCCCATACTCTGATAACTGGCCTATACCACAAGCACCACTCCCTCCTGCCTGTAATACAATTAGAAGAAGCTTTGTTCGTGTGTCATTGTAAATACATACAGTGAAATGTGTTCTCTGCTTCTAAGCCCTCCTATTATATACCAACAGCGAGCGGCCTCAGTGACCTGGAGCAGTTAGGAGTTTGGTGTCTTGTTCAAGGATACATCGATATGCTTTCTACAGAGGCTGGGCCGAAAATCGAACCACCAATCCTCTGACTATTAGAAAACTGCTCCACCCTCTGAACTGTGCTGCTCCATTTACTAGTTAGTGTGTATTCCTCTGTTATGCCAGCCACTTTTCCTTCGGTAAATTACTGACCCCTGGTAGGTCACCTTGGATATAAGCATCTGCATAATGAACATATGTAAAATGCTTTGGTCTTCTTCCCTCTCTCTGATGTTCCCTCTGAGATGCCGGTTCATGTACCCACATGACATGGATGACAGGTCCACTTTTATGTGTCTCCATCAGTCCCCAGGTTGTGGGGCTGGACATGGACTCAGATGGACCTTGGGGGATTAAGGCTGGGTAGCCTTCCTGATGCCCCGTGGTGGGTTCAAGCCTGCACCATCTGGCTTGTCAGTTCCTGTAGCGTGTGTTCTACCACTGAGCTACCGCAGCCACCAGGCTGACAAAGGGAATATAAACACACCATCCAGAATGTACAGTAGCTATGCAGAGCTTTGATTTTTCTAGTCCAATCTAAATGTTGGTAAAACCCTTCAGACCTCTGACAGACGAGACAAATTACTGTCAGAGTTACTGTTGACGTGTGTGACGACCCCCCTAATCTACACTGTTCTCTCAGTCTGGCTGCATTCAGAATGTGTCTCCATTCACTTGCTCCGCCAGTGTTTTCCTGCACAGCAGCAAACAGGGGGCCCGGGGATCTTTCAATTATGAGCCGTCAAGGCGGCTCTCAGAGTTATTGTGCATTCCATAGCACCGCATTGCCGCCACTTCGGAGACAGAGAGACCAACCTATGAACAAAGGTCCCTCCCCAGTTTATTTGATCATCAGTCACCTGAATACATTTTTCAGATCAAAAAGAGGCGTCTGGGCGGCGGGGTGGCACTCTGGCCCCCAAGTTCAACGCTTCCAGGGATGCAATTATGGCGCCTCAAGGATATACATAGAAGAATTGAAACATCTGAGCCATTAGAGCTCCTACTATAGTGCAGGATCATGCAGCAGCTGCCCTGGGAATAAGAGGTTACCTAGGGAGAATAGCCATGGCATGGTGGCCACAGAGCTTGTTGTGGTGAGCTTGGCCCATAAGCCGATGACTCTGGGCTGAGTTGAGCATCAGGCCCCATTGTTGCAGGAGCTTATTTCCAACTTTCCCCAATGCAGTTTTTGCACAAACTGGCACAATTGGGGTGGGAGGAGAGTTGTCTGGATGGGCTTTGGGGTTGGATGGCAGAACTGTAGCAATCAAATTGAGAGTGTCTGCATGCATGTTGTCTCTCCTACCTGCCGAGATGTGTCAGGAGGAGGGAGAGCATCAACCCCGCCTCCCTCACATTGAGATGCATGCTCTGCTCCTCACCCAAGACAGATGCTTTCCTCTCTTTCTGTTCTAGAGACGCTGCCAGCAAGCTCGATTATGCACTGTTAATAAAAACCTGGGAGACGTGAAAAAGTGCCTCTGCTGATAGGAATAAGATAGTTGTATTGCCACAAAACTGGTGGAATGACTCCGTATTTAACCAATCCTGTTGTTTAAAAGGTGGGGCTGTGGTAGCTTAGTGGTAGAGGTAGGGGTAGCTTTGGAAACTGACAAGCCAGGGTCTGTAGGTTCGAACCCACCACAAGGCTTCAGAAAGGGCATCCGGCTTTAATCCCCCTAAGCTCCATCTAAGTTCAGGTCCGACCCCACTACATGGGGACCAATGGTGACAGAAAACAGACCTCTGAGTGCTACTGCAGCACAATGTGCGGGGAGCATTTAGGGCTTCGGTGTCTTGCTCAAGGACACCTTGACACGTTTTCTGGGGCCAAGGGTTGAACCACCGAACTCTGATTACTACACTACCACCCTGTCTCCTGAACTGTGGAGCCCCTGAGTCCTGAGTGCTGCTGTGCGTCCTACAGCGGACCGTATCAACAACCAGTCTCAGTGAGAGTTAAAGTCTGGAGGATGAGCTCCTGACCCCCCAAACCTGACTGGAACCTCAATCCACTTCAGGGGAGAGCTTCTTGAACAAGCAGCCGCTATCTGAAGCGGCGTGCTTTTGCTTCTGTGTTGGATGGAAGTGAAACACAGGCTCAGATCATTAGGATTCAGATATGCTCAGGAAACATGGTGTGGCTGATTCTAATGACGTTCAAACACCCGGGAGACTCCAGCTTCTTACTGTCTCATGTGTCACGGAACTCAACACAACTGGTGCTCCTTTATTTTTGTCCTGTTTGCTTCCTGGTAATCACATACAAGTCAGCACAGGAGGCTTCTGACTTCTAACGAGTTGAATTCATTACGCAAATTAAGGTGTCACAGCTGGATGTGGGAGGGATAGATTGGGAACCCCCATCCAGCGTAACATAAAGCCCGCCTTCTCCCCGTCCCCAGGGCTGCTGGCTAGAGATGATATCAGTGAAGATTGCCGTTTCACGCCGTGGGGAACTGCATGTGAGTGTGGAGCTTCTACTGCACATACCTCTTTATCAGGTGGAAGGTGCACCACAGATGAAAAGGGAACAAGAGTAAGACAGGGCCCATATAGACACTGTTTTATGCTACAACACCCTGTGAGTGTGTGAGAGCGAAGAAGCTATCTGGGAAGCCAATATGTTAGCCATGCCTTTAACAGGTTGGACATGTATCACATGGATGGGACAAGATGAGGTAGAGCCTATGCAGAAACTGTTGATGCAATAGTGACCTCTGTGTGTGTGTGTGTGTGTGTCTTAGGGTCTGGCCTTTTCTTTAGAGAGCCCTTTATTACGGGGATGTGTAAAGTAAAAGATGAAACATAAAACAGCATTAAGCTGGAGACCCTGGATAAACCAAGCTGCCATTTTACTTTTGTCTCCGTTTCTGGCATCTGGTTTTGTGTCAGTCATCTCTCAGCCGCGTAAGGCGGTATGCTGTTTAGTTGACGGCAGAGTGGCCATGAGAGTGCAGTTTTCTAATCTGTAGTCGCATTCACAAGCACGGAGTGAGGACCTTTCGGGAATTCAACTCACACAACGAGCGTTCGATAACTGCCGCTGCAGTGAGACTTCAGTAGGCCTCTGAGCTAGAGGTGATAAACCATCAGTGGTTTGGCACCTTGGCTTAGTTTGCCCTAGAAAGTGGGACTCCTGTTCATATGGAATAGACTGGACGTGTTCCAGCTGTCCAGGATGAGGGGTGTGCCTGAGGGACTGAGGGACAAAGTCTTACATCATATGGACTCTGAGGGGCTGCAGTAGCTCAGGTTTAGAAAGCACACCTCGGGAGCTGATGAACCAGAGGCTGCAGGTTCAAACCCACTGTGGGGTGTCAGGAGAGGCATATGGCCTCAATCCTCCACACCAGTCCTGGGATGGAATGTTGACCTATCTAGGGTTTCTCTCCACCTTCCATCCAATGATTTCAGGAATAGACACCAATATGGTTCCATGACTCAACTTCTGTTAAGTCGCTGATGATGGATGAACTGATGACTCTGAGGTGGACGGCCACGGTAGTACCGTATCAGCCAGACACAAGCGGGACATATTTTGATTGGATTTGCTCTGATGCGGACAGGGCTCACTTCTATTGGCTCAGCTCCACTATGCCACCACTACCACCAACCTGCTGACCTGGGCTCTGAGACCGCGCCAATCCATAGACAGCTGTCTTGCCAGGAATTCTGAAGAAAAAATGACTGAAATTCATTTGAGGTATGATGTTAATGCAGGAGGAAACTCAAACTAAGCACCTGGATTCACTTTTCACTTGGTTTCTAAAAACCCAGCAGGGTGGTGAACTGACTGAAGACACTCAGTGTCTCAACTCAGTGAAATAATCCACTAGCATCATACCGAAGTCCATTCTACATTTCACCAATAGTCCCCAAGATGTGGGGGTAGACATGCACTTAGATGGAGCTTGAAGAATTAAGGCCAGATCCCCTTCCTGACCCCCTGCTGTGGATTCAAACCTACAGCCCCTGGCTCGTCAGTTCCTGAAGCATGTGCTCTACCACTGAGCTACTGCGGGCCTCTACTATTCAAACTGTTACCTGCTCATAATAGCAGCAGCACAAAATCAATGAACAACAAACTGAGTCACTAGAGGAACAGAGCAGAGTGTGCTTGGTTGTGTTGGCTGAGACACAGAAACAAACCCAGAAAAGGTGTGATAACTAATCCCCATCCTAATCCAACGTGGGTGTTGTTCAGGCTATAGCTCTCAGTGCCAACAACAGAAAAAGCTACACCCAAATGAGTGTGTGAGGTTATTTTATAACAACCTCTTTGACTGCCATTAACGTGTGACAGGGCCAAACCAGACACAAGTTAAGTTCAAGGTAAGATGTCGATACAGCAGATACGGCTGCTTAAGACCTGCAAACTAGACCTCTCCCACCAAACGCCTCGAGGTCAGTGGCCGCAGACCCATGTTCCTCCCAACGCCAGCTTAGAGAGTGTGTGTGAATATTTATGTGGTGGGGAGTAATGTGCCGCCATCCCCCAAAACTTCCCCATCAAGCCGACAGGATACTAATGCTAATGAGGTTTTGGCAGGTGGATTACATGACCTGTTGGAAAAACCCTGAGAATCACAGAGCTCCTGTGGCCCTTCCAGAGATGATTATAGTAAGTGTTGGATGGCAGGCTATACCTGTCAGAACAGCCCTGGACAGACTACTCAAGCCAAGATGTTGTGGAGGCTGGCCTGACCTGGGCCAGTGACAACCTCCATCTTTAGAGCATGAGGAGAAGAAGTTTTAATTATGCGTCATTAACAATGTGTGGTCTCTGCATCAAACCCATCCTATTGTACAGGAGCAGTGAGCTGCCGCACCACCCAGGGAGCAGCTAGGGGTTCAGTATGTTGCTCAAGGACCCTTTGACACGCTTTCTGCAGGGGTCCGGGATCAAACCACCTCTGATTACAATCCTCTGATTACTAGATGAGCACCCTACCTCCTGAGCTATGCTGCCGCCCAATCAAAGTAGGATCCCTCATTACCAAAACTGACAGCGTTCTGTCCTCCAGGGACCGAGCTAGGCCCAGTTAGTATAAAATTAAGGAAACTTCTGTTGATTAAAACTTCATGTTAAGTCCTGAGATGGACCCCGAATGTGATTGACTTCAATACTGAAAGTGCAGAAGCAGCCCATCTGAATTGTCCACTGCTCTCAAAGCTCAGCTTACAAGTGAGAACTAATTCCTTTAAACTGAGTTCTACTTTGTGTTTAAACAGCGTGGGGAGCGGGTGACGGAGCCAGTCGCGTGGTGGTGGATGATATCGTAAGAAGAAGAAACACTATCATGTCTGTTTTGCAATGTGAGCCTTTACTGTGACAAGGTAGAGCATGAGACATGGCAAGGCCTTATACAATGCATTATCACTGTTCCTCTATCTGCACAGATAGCTAACACGCGTCTGCTGCAAAATGGGAAAGCACATAATAGTAGACGCAGGGGCGCCAGCAGAGACACACACACACACACACACACGCACACACACACACACAAGCCTTTTATCTGCACCCAGGCTTTCCCTGCACAGCGCCCCATCTGTCACTATGCATTCTGCTTTAGCAACCCCAGACGTATAGCTAACCAGAGGGGAATGCCTTCCTCTGTGTGAGGACTGCAACGCTCCTCCACTCTGCCTCTGTGTACGCAGGTGTCTCCTATCGCTGGTGTTTATGGACAGTGCATAACAGTCTCAAAGACCGAAATCAGTAATCACCACAGAGCCCACTGCTGGATCATCAACATCCCCCCTCTGCTTCTGTTTAAGTACAAGAAGCTTTATTCATGTGTCCTTGTACATTAACAAAATGTGTTCTCTGCATTTAACCCATCCTATTGTATAAGAGCAGTGAGTAGCTGCAGCACCCGGGAGCAACTCCAGCTCCTTTTCCAATTTGCATTGCTCCGGGGCATGGGAGGGGTATAAAGGCTAAGATGCATGTCTTTATGATTGTGGGAGGAAACCAGAGCACCCGAGGGACACCTATACAAATATGTGGAGAACATACAAACTCCACACAGAAAGGACCTGAGACGGAGTTTGAACCTGTGGTACCTTCTTGCTATGAGGCAACAGTGCTAACCATTGCACCTTCATTTCATGTGTATCGGGTTATGAATGGTTTTAAGAATACACTGTAGAGGCATGATTTAATATTCAGCCATTTTCATCATGGTCCCAGATGTTGAAATAGAATAAAACCTACAGTACAAATTTCCACAGTGACAAACTGGTTCTCTCTGAACAAAACACACAAGCTAGCATTTAAATTCCCCCGAGAGCAGCGGTTATCGTTAGTCTCTCTGAGACGGCCTCATCTGCCTCAGTGTCTCCTACTGTCATTAATTCTGTTATACTATACGTCATCTTCTCTCGTCTCACCCTTTTACATGCCAATCAGCCCACAATCAAAACGCCCAAACGACCCTTAAAATGTCAGAAGAATGGCGAGGCAGCAGAACACATCTCCAATTCCAATTCCAAATCAGCCATGGCTAGCCACTACGAGCCTCACCCCAATTAGCCTGAGCTTGCCTGGAGGCTGGACCCGGGTAATAGTTCAGCGTTATCATTTATTGTCTCTCAGTGGCACTGTATTTGGATTAAATTGGGATGTTGTCCTACCATGAAACACAATTAGGGATAATGAAAATCTATTAACTATAGTTTCTCACAAACAGAGGTCCAACATATCAGAGGGAATGTTATTTGAAAACTGAGCTGCAGTGGCTCAGTGGTAGATTGCCCTTTGGGAACTGACAAGCCAGAGGCTGCAGGTTCAAACCCAATGAGGGGAGTCGGGAGGGCGTCCAGGCTTAATCCCCCAGGCCAACTGTGACCTGCAAAAACGTACATCCCTCACTGATGTCTTAGGTTACAGTGTTTAAGGAGCGATTCAGTTCAGGAGACAGAGTGGGTTTTCTGGTAATTGGACAGTTACTGGTTTGATGATCCCCAGCTCTTTCAGAAAGTGTGTTGAAGTGTCCTTGGGCAAGACCCCTTAACTGGTCCCTGGGTGATGCAGCTACCTACTGTTCCAATACAGTAGGATGGGGACACATTTCATCACATGAATACAGGGACCAGATAAAGTCGCTTTCTTTTCCTTTTCCTTCCTGACATGTAGAGTTTGGAGCACACCCACTCTATCTGATAGCTGCTGGTCGATAAAATTAACTTCTCAATTGTATTAGTTAAAAAGTTAAACTCTGTGACTTTCTCAATGTCTGCTCTGCTTCAGTCAAACCTCATCGACCAGACTGCTCCCTCCTGCCATAGAATATGCCGGGCAGCCCAGGCTTGGCTCGCCTCGCACCACCGGCATGAGAACCCACCATGAGCTTCTGTCGTGATGTGATTTGTGCTACCATGTGCTGTGTGACATTGCACATGTTGGACTGTATGTAATGAAGGTGACCAATCTCTTTTTTTGCTCTCTTCCACAACAGCAAAGATATATTTTTCCCTTTGGACACTGGCAGAAAAGTCCAATACGCACCCATCCATTACTAGTGACACATAACAATGATCTATGAGCTGTATTGGTAATCTTGGATGAGAGGTTAAACACAGGTCAAAGGTCGCGCTGTTTGGGGCCGTTCCATCTGGCTGCGGTCCGGATGCAGCTCAGTGCACCAAATGAGTATTGACGAGGAGACGACTGATGTAGAAGATAAAAGTCCATCGAGTCCTGCGGGCACATGCCACTGTGACATGACTCCCAGTAGACTCCTTACCAACTTAGAACGACCAGCATATTTTTATACCTTCAAATAATTAACATTTCATGGCTTGATGATGATTGTTAAACTAGTTTTTATATTTGATTTGACAAAAGCCGACATATAGAAAAGTACTTTATCACCACACCACCAAGGCTGGTGGAATGCTATCTCTGCATTTAACCCATCTTATCGTATAGAAGCAGTAAATGCAACTGCAGCATGGTGGTCGATGGCCAGTTAGGAGTTCAGTGGTTTGCAAAAGGAAACCTAGACACACTCTCTGCTGGGGCTGGGGATAAAACCACCACCTCTAATTACTAGAAGAACACCCTACCTCCTGAGCTATGCCACCCTGTGTAAGACACCTGGCAGCAGGATTGAAGCCGAGACGCCCAACTTGGAGCTGTGTGTTCTACCACTGAGCCACCGGTACCACATAATCTGAGTAAAGTTCTGACCAGACATCGCGAAGATATCGATGCGTACATTCTCGCCACTTAGGTTAATACGCGAGGATACAGTAATCAAAGGACTGGTTGTTCAATTCCTGGTCCTTTCAGAAACCATGTCAAGGTGTCCTTGAGCAAAACACTGGACCGCTAACTGTTCAAGCCCTGAGATGGAGTGGTGACCTGTCCAGGGTGTTTCCCTGCCTTTCACCCAATGAGTGGTGGGAAAGGCTCCAGCATGCCTCTGTAACCCAACTCCAGATCAGAAGTTAACAATGGATGGACGGATGGATGGATGTTAATAAACCTCTGACCTTCAACTATCTGAGCTATTCTCATTCCTGGGGTCGCCAGTGAATGAATACATCACTCATTGATGGGGATCCACCCATCACCCGGCTCAATAGCAATACATCCTCAAAGGACACCGGATCAATTCAGTACCACTCCTCTTCAGCTGGATTCAGAGGCACACAAAAACACGCACGAACCCGCACAGACAGCCAAAACAAACTCGACATTAGCATTCAAAAGCGCCAGCGGGGGGCAAGTGCATCTGGATCTCAGCAACGTGTTCTAGATTTGATCATCCCCCTGCTCATTCCAGCTCTGCACAAGAGGAGATGCTCTTCCATAACTCCAATCAAACCCTTGCATCTCATTAACAAATAAATAACACACACTGCCCATTACACTCAGCAGCAAGAATCACACCATCACACAAACGCCGAGACTAAACACCTCCAGACGTATTGACATTCTGTTACAGTAAAACATTTAATGGGTTGTCTCGTCCGTTGTAAATAGCCAAAGGGAATAAGGATGAGCTGCTCTGGGACTTTGAGAAACGTACGACGGTAGAAGTGAACACTGACAAATCAGATAACTCAAGAGTGAAACTTGTGCCATTACCCATAACTGTGTAATGGAACAAATATCTGTCTGGGTTACTGCGCCCCGGGCCGACAGTTTCAAAGGTTAGAGCATTTAAAGATATAGGACTACTGTAAGAGAGAGACACATAGAGAGAGATAGACAGACAGACAGAGAGACAAACAGAGGAGGGGGGTTGCAAGAAGGAAAAAATGAAAGTGAAAGATGGTTGGGGGAGAAAGAGATGCAAGAGGGGTACCACACAAAGGCCGAATAAAGAGAAAATATGAGAGAGAAAAGAAACTGACAGGGGGAGAGAGAGACAGCAGGAGGGAGGTGAGGTGTGGAGAGACAGATGGATGGAGACAGACTGGAACAGGGAGACAGGTTACAGTTGATGGGTGGATGTTGATTCTGTCTTAGTGACATCTGTGGTGATTATCATCTGTTCAGCTGGATGTGATGGAGGAGCATCAAAGAGGCTGTCAGTCTCTCCATCAAGATGCATGGCAGGAGAGCATGAAGCAGGCTGCCGCTGTCATTCCGTGTCTCACACCCGCTCACTACACCAGCACAATGGCGACAGGGAACAGTCAAAATATACAGAGCATGCAAATTACCACTCTCATCCACACGCGTGTGAGGTGATGACGACAAATGAAGCATGCCTAATGTACATCACAAAGAAAACGCACAAAGCATCCCCATGCTGCCGAGCCCCAGCCAGGGGGACTCCACGTGAGAGATGGATGTCATGCCGGCACAGCAGATCAGCCAAACCAAGGTAGTTAAATGCACCACTAGTTGGAAAACAAGGAGCACAAATCATGTTGAGGAACTATGCACCCCTGTCTCTGTTTACTCGGGGAGCTGACAATGTAATGGCCTGGCAGCCATCTTCACTGCATGCGCTGCCTTGTGTTTTCTTAAGCAGACGTGCTCTTAGTGGCGTCCCCTCTAAATATTAACAGTTTGTTATGGGGAGCGGGGGGGGTGTCGTCTCTGCACTTTGTACTACGTCTGGTAACGTAAGCGTTATGTGAGTTCAGGGCAGGCAGGAGGTGGAATGTGGAAAATGACTAATAGTTATCACAGAGCTGAGAGCAGGCGAGCGGCGTCCATCGGTGAAACTCCACCGCTGGACTGTGCTGTTACTGTCTGACTGACATGTGGCTGGAAGCCGTGGCTGCAGTATTACTGACTGCCATCGGTGGGCGATTGGCAGGCGGGTTCTTCCGACAACTCGGCTTCCCTGGTTTCTGCAGGGCTCCGACTCATAAAGAGGTTTTCTCACGACCTTTACCGACTCTGACAGCTGCTGCTGAGCCATTAACCTGTGAACCTGCAGCATATGGCCTGGCTATCTTTCACTGTGCACAGTACAGCTGAAGAAGTGATGTGGAAAGATGAAGTCCAGTCAGAAAACAATAACTGCTACCCGTGATAACAAACCACCTAGGGGTGGAACTACAAGGTTGGATAGGCTGCCAGATAGGTGGGGGTGAAGGAGGTCACTTCACTAAACCATTGTGTCAAAAATAAAGATCGCTAAGCCAGGAGGCAAAGCTCTCCATCTACCGGTTGGTCTTCATTCCTACTCTCACAAATGGGCATGAAGGTTGGGTCATGACTGAAAGAACTAGATCATGAATAAAAGTGGCACAAGTGGGTTTTCTCATGAGGGTGTCTGGTGTCTCTCTTAGAGACAGGGTGAGAAGTTCAGTCATCATGAGGGACTCAGAGTAGAGCCTCTGCTCCTCTATGTAGAAAGGAGCCAGTTGAGGTGGTTCAGCATTTAGTAAGGAGGCCACCTGGTCTCCTCCAGGTGATCCAGGCATGTCCAGCTAGGTGGAGGCCACGGGGTAGACTGAGGACCAGGTGGAGGGATTCTTATCTCCACACTGGCCTGGGACCACCTCCTGATTCCCCGATCAGAACTGGTGGATGTGGCCAGGAGGAGGAGGTTTGAGGACCCTGCTGGAACTGATAACTCCATGATCTGACTTTGGATTAGCTGAATGCTGATAGATGGATGGATAGACAGAAGATTCAAGTTCGGCTCTCTGCCAGATATCATCGGCATTTGAGGCTGTGTACTGCTCTGCATCATACACCCTGGACTGCTCATTTACTCTGCATTTGAAATGCTCCTCACTCAACACTTTCACCTTGAGAGCCTCTGCCAAGACACTGGTCACGACTCTACTTGCTTCCCTACCTCCTCTGATGTGAGGGTTCGAGTGAGAGCATGGAAAGCCCTGCTTTGTGTACGTGTGTTGTGTTTGCACGTCTCCGTGACTAATTGTATTTGTGCATGAGCAGCAACACATGTGCCTAAGGATACATGTGAGCAAGCCAATAGGAGCATATCCCTCTGTGTGTGTGTGTGTGTGTGTGTGTGTGTGTGTGCACGCGTGTGTGCCAAACAGTATCAACACCCTCCCCCACAGTCAGCAACTCGCCCTGCCGGGCCAGCGTCAACAAACCGCTGATAAGAGCTACCATGACAGTCCCTGTGAGGCAGGGCGGCCATGTATTTATATCAGTATGCATGACGGACGCTCTGACAGCAGATAACTGATGACAAGTCCTGAGCGGGAGTCAATCTAGCAAGTTGTACTCAGGCGACCGTGGTAAGGAGGAGGAGGATGAACCACGGCGAGTATGATCACATCGCCATAAATCAACAGAAACCAACTGAACTATAAAGGTTCACAACACATCAGTCCGCTGGTAAAACTACATGTTTGACTGGAGCCAGAAAGTTGCCATTTGGGTTCTTGTGTAAATACACCCCATGCCATGCAGGCCCACACCTAACACCCTGGGAGATGGGAGAACGGCTGGGCCTTGGCCTGTATGGTGGACCAGAGAGCCTGCTCCTCCCATCCTGGAACCGGGTGTCAGAGCAGATAATGTCTTCAGAGTGATCGTCATGCATGCCCCTTTCCATGTTTACACACAGAGAAAGAACAATGAGGTCTCCAGCTGAGCACACTCAGTCGCCGGTGCATCCTTAATCAAACTGGTCTCCCATGGCGAATTCTATGAAGACCCGGGCATCCATCAACTCAGCCCCACCTGTATCACAGCCCAATGTCACCAACAGCCAGAGGCTGTCCAGCCATAATTAACCACCGCAAAACACTTTTTATGTTAAATCCAGAAGAGCAGTGAAGGGTGCGGGCTTTATTGGTCCCAGGGAGGCGTTTGTTTTTATGCATGAAACGGCTTCACCAGTGCCGTGGTGGTTTCCAATGGACTTGTCTGCTCTGAAAAACACTCTGGAGAGCCACCGTATCACCCACATATTATATGCATATATTATGAGACCCAGTTCCTGCAGAAACCATGTTTCCTAGAGCAAGACACCGAACCCCTAACTGCTCAAGCTCTGAGATGGAACGGTGACCTGTCCAGGTTGTTCCCCTGCCTTTCACCCAATGAGTGCTGCGATAGGCTCCAGCATGACTCTGCGACCTGACTTTGGATAAGTAGCTGATGATGGCTGGATGGATGAATTCTTATTAGTTATAGTCAAATATATATTAGTAGAGAGGTCCATTTATGTATTGCAATTAGCCCCATTGTTGTGGGGGGGACATGGACTCTACCATTGAGCTACCACAGCCCCCAGTCTAATATATATTAGTATTACTTATTAGTATTACATATATATTAGAATGCAAGTATTATATATGATGGATGGGTATAAAATCCATTCATCAACTGCTTATCTGAAATCAGGTCAGAGTCTTGTTGGAGTCTATCCCAGCACCCTAGTTGCCATTCCATCACAGGACTTGAGCAATTAACGATTTGGTGCCTTGCTCAAGGACACTTACAACACACTTTCTGGAGGAACCTGGGCTTTAACCCAAACCTTTTTGTCACAAGATGACTGCCCTATCCCCTTCTGAGCTATGCCACTCCTTTACACACGCACGCACGCGCGCACACACACACGCACGCACGCACACACACACACACACACACACACAGTTCCAGTGTGTATGTCCAGACCTCCTCTTGCAGACGCCACATTTCCAACAATCTTGGGAAGAAGCCTGCAGTTGAAGCCCATCAGCCAATCGTAAGCCTCACATGAAGACAAGCCAGTGAATTCTGATGATTCCTCAGAAAGGAGTATCCCTTTATGTGATTGAACAAAAGGGAATATCCTCGTCTCCTCCGTCTCTATAAACCCTCTAATGTGCCTCCGTGCAGCTCTTCTGTCCATACCCGTTTCTAAGTTACCCTCAGAGTCGACTGCCAATCCTGCTTTAATTGCCTTCCATGCACAGATAAGGCAGAGAGGAGCAGCTCCTGCGTCACCGGAGCAACTCCACCAGTGTCGTGCAGCAATGCTGGACACATGTCACTTTCACACTGTTGACACCCATTCACATCTTTGAGCATTGACCTGTGCTGAGTACAGATACTCAACATCAAGCACCGATAAATCACTCTCACTGAGCAGAGCAAACTTTATACTACCAGTTTGGGGTCGATAGGCAAATTAATGGAGATGGGACCATTTTTATCCAGCGTCACAGACAGAAATATGGGAAGTCAAGCCCTTTTGCCTCCAGTTATGACCCATGTCACTCATGGCTTCTCTAAGCTCATGCAAATTCTGTAACACCAATATCCACTTTAGCCTGTTATCAAGCTGATACCCAACACCAGCACCCTGATAACAACCCATGTGATGGAGAAAGACTCAAACTTACACACACATACCCCCCGCTGCCACCACGCACCCAGAAGTCTGCCATCCAAACGTGGGTGATATCTCTCAAATAAAAATACTTCACACATGCTGGAAGAATAGGAACATAATCAACTGACCATATTCAGAGAAATCAGACTAGAGAAACCCACTCACAAAACAAAGCTTTGGGTTAAATCCGTAATTGCCTACAAGTAAATAAAGAGGAGGGGGTTCAAGGATAAGAACATGAAGAGCCTCCAATGAGAATACACCCCTGGCTGCACATGAACATTAAGAAGGTACAGAAGAAAGAGAAGATGGACTCAAGAGAGAAAGAGAGAACCAAACAATGAGGAAGAGTGATCAAGTATACAGCAGACCTTACTTCACCCACCTTGGTTAACCCTGCAGGAGTGTGTGAGAGAGAGATAAACAGAGATAGACAGAGAGACAGAGAAAGAAAGAGAGAGAGAGAGAGAGAGAGAGAGAGAAAGAGAGAGAGAGTCAGGGGACCAGTCCTTCCCCTTCAGTCAATCACTCCCTTGTTGCTTCTTCCCTCGATCGCTCCTCTTTTCTGGTTGCATCTCCATGAAAACAGACTGCGCTCAGTCCCATGGAGCAGACTGGGATCAACAGCTCACCAGGGAGACAGAGAGAGAGAGATGAGAAGAGAGAAACACCATAGAAGAAAGACGAGCACTCTCTTCCTTCCTCCACCAAGTCCTCTGCGCTGTGCGTCTAAGTGAACGGACTGAGTCTGAGAGAGAGTGAGAGAGATGAAGAGATACCAACTGAGGAAGTGGGTGAGCGAGTGAGAGACAGAGAGGGAGGGTGGAGGGAGGGAGAGCAAGAGAGAGGGGGGGTATATACACGTATCCATTGGAGGATGATTCTGTGTGTGCCTCTACTCTCTCTCTCTCTGTTCAGTTCAACAGGACTCTACTGGCAGTACTGTAGCTGTGTACACTACTCCCAAAGGACGCTCTACCAAGCAAGATTAAAAATCGTAACAGGATCACTGGTGTTATATCAGAGCAATACTATAAGATGGGTCGAATATGACTATAAAACAATAAAACACGAGAAATAAAAAAAGACACAGTCTGCCAGTGAATGGGTTCAAACTTGACCATATGAATAACTAAACAATTACCAAGTAATGCCAAACAACACACAGCTACTCAACTAAACATTGTACAGAGACAGTGTGTGATAGCACAGAAGTCTATTTGATGTGTCACCATCAGTCCCCGAATGGTAGGGGTGGACACAGACTTGGATGGAGCTTGGGGGATTAAGGCTGGATCCCCTTCCTTCTGCCCTGTGGTGGGTTCAGACCCACAGCCTCTGGCTCAGTTCCTAAAGCAGTCTGAGCTACCGGAGCCCCATACAGCATCACATGAAGGTTTTGCAATTCGTAGAGTGTAATGACCAAGAGCTGCAAAACATACTTGCATTATTTTTTAG